>CM053410.1:4301810-4322438 GCA_028644305.1 Xerus rutilus | reverse complement strand
ACTTTTGCTAGCAAGCTAAGAGCTTCAGAAGTCTTTCCCCCAAAATGTGTGGGAGAAGATGATGTAAACATAGCTTGGTATTTATTGGAAGCAAAAGTCTTTCTAAAAATCCATCTTCAAAGTTTATAATTTTCAACCATCAAGAAGCAATCCTCTTACCTCCAAAGGGCAGTCTTCTCTTTGAGTGAAGAGAAACACACATGTCACATGATGGCCCAATTTAAGAAAGAAATGAAACGATCGACAGTTTCAGTTTGCAATTTAGAAAGAAAGCGTAAGATCTGATCAGGCTGACATGTTCCTCATTTTCTGCTTGACGAAAAAATAAAGGGTACTTATGAGAACTGTCCTCTGTTATTAAAGTGAGATGATTGCCTCAGCCCTTCTAAGATGTTTTGCAATATTAATTTTTCCCTAATGACATTTTTAATATACTCTGTGATAAATTACTGCCCGGGTCCTGCTCTAAGCAGAGTGGATGTGTGGGACCGTAATAAGCATGACCCCCTGCCTCTGACACAGATTGGAGTCATTCATTACCCAATGCCATGGCCAGTTTGCATCTCTGGTCCACGAGCAGTTTTTCTCCAGCTGTTACCTAAATTTGTCCTTGCAACTATTTCCATCAATTCTGGAGATGTGTAGGTGACAGTCTAACTTTGCAGATCAGGGAGTAAGGAGGGGTTTGTGCACCCAACCAGAGGAGGTCAGATCAGGCCACAGGCAGCTCTGGGATAGGGGACCCATGAGGTCTTCAGAATGCGTACTTCCCCCACTTACCAGCATTACCCTAAACGCTAGCTGAACTTGGAGGCATCCTACTCCCTAATTTATCTTTTCTCAACACCAAGTAATTTTGATAGTTTTATAAAACTAAGGCTTTGAGGTTTACCCTTCAAAAAAACCTTGAAGAACGTTGAATAGATTCTTTTGCTCTGATTTTAACTTACTAATTCTCTGCCAGATTGAGGAATAGAGGAGGAACAAAGAGAAGGAGAATATTGAATAGCCCCCAAGTCACATGCACTGATCAAACATGATATGCTGGCCATGCTTATGCAAAAGCTATAGAAACATGGGAAATCGGTTTATTTGTGATTTCATGGTTTCATTTACACAGTCATCAACAGGTATCAGGATGGGCATAGAAATGCCTGTGTGACTTGCCCAAAGGCTATCCCATCAGTAAGCACCACTGTATCCCCAGCCCAGCCTAGTGTGTGCAGAGAGTGTGTCTGACCAGAGAGATACTGGGACACAGAGAGGGAATGAGATAATTAAGGGAGGAGGAAGACAAGTTCTATGTGAGAAAACATTCAATCCAAAGTAGAGGCTCAGCAAACACTAACTGTTTATACATGTAGTGGAATAACTGTGATTTATTTCCAAAGCATTGACTACACTGTAGGATTTATTTGTGTTCAGATTGGATAAAAATATCTTAACACATTTTATGATTCTATTGATATTTGCTTAGAGGAAAATGAACAGTTGTTAGCGGCTTCTCATCCTCATTACATGTATTTGTGTGTGTACAAATATGCTTTGGCAAAAGCACTCAACTAGTCCCACTTCTAGGGAGGGCTATAGAAAATGTAGAAGGGAAAGAAAGATTTAGACTAAAGCCACAAAGGTTGCTGTCTTTCCATGTGGGATGCAGGGCAGGAAGCTGCAGGGACTTTGGGGGGTGTTTTTTGTTGTGTTTAAGTTGACTTCTCCGAACACCACCCATTCCGTAGGTGTGTTCTGAGGCTTGGCCGCGGTGGAGAAGATGGGTTAGAAGGAACAGCTCTTACACTCAAAGCACCTGCAGCCACAGGGGCCAAGACCGATGCAGGGACAATTAAGATGCTCTGGAAAGGGCATGAGGAGGAAGGCACCCACGTGCTCCAGGGACAAGCACCTGCCCAGCCTGGCCAGACCACAGAAGGGTTTCTAGAGGAGGTGATGCTCAGTTACGCTCTGTGAAGAACAGAACATCGAGTAAAACAAAGAAGCCAAGTGGTAGCCAACAAGCACACAAAGCAGGAGAGTGTTCCAGAACAACAGCATGTGGAAAACAGCAGAGGGGCCACCTTGCCCAACCCCTGGGAGAAGGGAGGCCATGCTGGACTCCCAGTGGGGAGCATAACGGGGAGGACGTGGCTGGCCACGCTGAGGAGCTAGCTCTTGTCCTCAAGACAGCGAGACACTTCACACGCATGCTGAGCACGGACGTTTGGAACGTCAGTGGCCCAAGCCCTGATCCTGAAGGCTTGGTAGTCCATGGTGCTACTGGGAGCTGGTGGAACCTCTCAGAGGCGGGACCTAGGAAAGGAAGTTAGGCCTCCGGTGACGTGCCCTTGAAGGGGATACGGGGACCAGCCCCCTCCTCTGTCGTTTTGTTTCCTGGCTTCCATGAAGTGAGCCAATCTGCTCCACCACACGTTCCCTGACATAACGTTCTTCCCAACACAGGCCCAAGTACTTTGTTACAGTGATGAAAAGCTGACTAACACACCGAGATTAACAAAAATGTAGATGGGTCCAATAGGAGGTCAGTCTTCCACAACCTGCTCCCCCTAGAGCATGGGTGCAGGCCATTTAAACAGCTGCTCAGGAAGAGTGTAGAATCTAGGCACTCAGAATGGTTCCGCGTTTGACATAACAACACACTGCCACAGGCTTTCTTCCAGAACAACCTCTAAGAAATGAGGCTGTCCTGAAGCCTCAGGAATAGAATTGTTCTACCTTTCTACTCAGAAGGCTGAGAAAACACTCAAATCCCCAGAGGCATGTGCCCCAGCAGACTTCAAGGCCCTCCAGTGTTCCCAGGAGATTGTCTAAAGCAAACACATCAGCAGAGTCCCTGCTGTCCCCATGTGTGCAAAGTGTGTTCAAGGAAGAACCCAGCAGCCTGGCTCATCAAGGGGCAGAAAGTCACATGTAAAGGCACAAGTAGAGTCAGAAAGCAAAAATCGTTTATAATGAAGGCTTTGAGTAATAAAAAAATTAAGAGCCTAAAAAAAATAAATAACCCAGCACTCACTCATCTAGCAAATACTGTGTGCGCACCTGAAGTGGCGATGTGGAGAATGCCACTGGGAACGGGAGCGGCCTTCCCCTTCCTTACAGCTCAGGAAATAACTGCCCCGGGGACGACCATAGATGAAGAGCACTGGAAAATCAGTCAGAAGGAACTGCAGGGGCCAGCAGGAGGCCTTCCTGGAGTGGAGACCCTGGAAAGCTCTGCCTGGCCCACTCTCTAGCTGGAGTGGGATGAGGTCACTGGGAAGGCTGCTTAAGCCAGGGCTGGCCCCACCCTCAGAGCTTCCAGTCGAATGGATCTGCAGTGAGGCCCCCAATTTGCATTTCTAACAAGCCACCTGTTGATACTGAGGCTGCTGGTCCAGGGCCAAAATTTCCAAAACCTGTGCATCAAGGGAAAGTTAGGACTTGAGTGAAGAGATGGGGTTGCAGGGATCCCCAAAGCTACATCCCAGCTGCAATTGAGCCTGGGGTAGGATATGAGGCACATGATAATAAGATACCATCAGTCAAAACCTTGGCAAACCGTTACCCAGCCCACTCCAGTTAGCCCAGAGCAATTGTTCTCAAACACAGTGGTTTTCTCCATAAGGCAAAGGCCACCTGGCCTCCCTAACCCTCTACCCACCAGGTCTCCCACTCTGAACTGAAATGGCCATTAGTACCCACCCATTCAGCCATCAGTGGCCTAACTGATCTGGTCCTTCTAAATGAAAAGAAGTTGCAAAATCCCTTTAGTTTAGTCCATGCAAGGCTGGGGACTTTCAAAAGGCATTCTAACAAGAAAGTGTACAAAGTTTCCATTTTACCTTAAAAAAAAAGGAAAGAAAACTCAACCCAAACACAGGTGAGTAAGTGTGACCGAGGCAAGTTCATGAGGCAGGTTCACGACACTTTGCCAGATGTTACAGGTTGAATTGTATTCCCCACCCAGGGAAGACAGGGTAAAGTCAGATTCAAGTCCTAGACCCCAGTACCTCAGAATGTGGCCTTATTTGGAAACAGGATCTTTATAATCAACTAAAGATGAGGTTGCTATGGTAAGGCTTAATTCAACACACCCGTGTCCTTACAGAAAGGGAATCTGGGCACAGGGAAGAGGCTTTGCAAACTCACGGGGTGTGCGGAGCGTGAGACAGGCCTGGAGGGGTGCACCTGCTGACCAGTGAACACCCAGGGTTGCTGGACATGCCGAGGAGCTACAGGAGACAGCAAGGTGGTCCCTGTATATTTCAAAGGGAGCACAGCCCTTCATCTCAAACTTCTGGCCTCTGCAGCTGTGGCCTTTGTGATCAGGCAACGGTGCTCATTCTCAAACCATAACGGATAGAAAGCGTGTTTTATATTATTTTGAGCAAATGATAGAGAACAATGTTTCCACTAGGGGCACCCAATTCCTGGGAAGGCCCATGGCTTGCACAGGGCACCTGCCCACTTCAGTGCTTGCCCGGCAGCCAGCCGATCTGGCCATCACTCTTCCTCCTTCTGCATACCTCTCTGGCTCCCAATGGACAGACACTTGACCTCAGGTCTGCACAAGGAATTAGTAGGTAGGCAGGAGCCACTTTGAGTGCCACCTTGCTGTGTCTGGAGCAGCTCTATAGAAATCACCTGAAGTCACTGAGCCAGCGTTCCGCCCCCCTCACCATTTCCAAGTCAGAATGAGAAGCCCTGCTGATCACATGCTTCATGGCAGTAGAGGGTGACGTGGAGACGCTCCTGGTTTATGGTGCTGTGAACTTACAGTCACCTGCGAAGACAACGCATCCACCCACACAGCCCAGAGAGAAGGGAGCAGGACCGACCCTGAAGTGGATGAGCCCGACTAGGGCTGGGGAAGGAGTGCAGGCCAATGGAGGTGGCCTGTGTGGGCAAGAAAACACAGTCATATTGTCACTAAATCTTTACCCCAAATCCTTAACATGAGCTCTTTCTCTGTGTTTAGCGACTTTCTCCTCTAGCTCTTTCTCAACCCCTTCTTCCACTGAGAAGGACAGAAAGGAAAGGACATGCACACTGACGCTCCCAGCACAGTCCCAAGAGCTGCTCAGCCAGGGCTCCACTGCCTGTAGACAGAAGGTCGACTCCCCCTCTCCCACTCCTGGTCGCCATGACAAAGGAGGGGTAAGGACGGGGAGAAGAAAGCAGAACAGAAAGTAGACTTGAGAGCGGGTCTCGGTTCCTGGGCAGAGAAGAACTGAAAGAAGGGACCGGTGAGAAAACGTACCACCTCACAGTGACTCTAGGTTACCTTCATTATGCTTGTTGAAAAGGAAAACCATGGAAGTACTTACAGCACATTAAGTTTGGCATCTTCCTTTCAAAGAGTCCCAATTGCCACCACCTACCCGGAACAGCTGGCTGGTCCTCTGTTGGGGGTGATGTTGATCATTGCTTTCTCACACTGGTTTCCTGGGCCTGTTTGCCTGCAACCTCCCCCTGAATTAGGAGGAGAGCTCCAAGGAGAGCAGGACAAGCACTGTAAAGGTCAGAGTCCAAGGAGTCTGTCCCCACTGGCCAAAAAGCATCATGTAACCACTCTGGTGCTGCCAGACTACAATACCTAGAGACAGAACTGGGTGCACCTGTATGTCATTAAAGGAAGCCCTTCAATATGAACCTGCCAACCGAACAAGGTGTTTGGAAACAGCTGTCTTTCCCTGCTGGCTCATTTGATCCCTCAAAGGGATCCCAAATGGCCAGGTCAGTGGATGAGGTAGGAGCCGCTTAGCCTTCTGTGCAGGATTCCCAAGCAGGTGACACAAGGGGAGATGAAACCTGCCTACAAAATGTATCAGATGAGTGCCACAATGAGCAGAGGGATTTTGACAAGTCTACAAGTTCAGTGCTTCACATCCTTTTTGCAATGGTATTAAGATGATTTTAACTGACCAAGTGATTCTAACATAAGAAAATAGAGCAGCTTTGTGGTTCAAATTGAAAGGACAGATTATCACATACACTTTTGAAATAATAGGGAGTATCAGGTAAGCCCTCAGATCTGCAAGGCAGATCACCCATTATCACTGAGCTCTGGGTTTTATTGGTGGAATAGAATTTGAGGTCCTTGGAGGATTTAGCCCTGGAAGGAGCATGTGATCACCTGACCTCAGCCCTGCAGGGGTTCCCTTGGGTCTCATTCTCACCCTCTACAGCATCAAGGTATTGGCATCATCCTGGGTGGACCCCCACATATCTCCACATCATTCCAGACTTCTGTGAACTTTAAACAGCATGAGGTCAACGCAGAACGTCACTAGGGAATGCAGTCCCAGGAGTGTAGGCTGCTCCTTGGACAGCCTGCTGATCGACACCTCTCTCTCCCCTGCCTCCCCTCTCTCCTGCCTCCCAGTAGGTCTTGTTGAAGTTAGTCACAATGTAATGAGTGAGCATTGAAATAATCTGTGTATCCATCCCATCAGCTACCAACAGCCTGTAGCTGTGATAATGCCACCAAGTATTAGAAGAAGGGTCACTGATGTTTCATCACTCTACAGAGGAACATTAGTAAGTCTAATTGGAAGATGGGATCTAACTCCTGAGACATCTCATACAAGTCTAATCCTTAGCTGGGTACAATGGTGCATACTTCTAATCCCAGAGACTCCGGAGGCTAAGGCAGGAGCATCACAAGTTCAAGGGCAGCCTCAGAAACTTAATGAGCTCCTCAAAATAAAAAATAAAAAAGTAAAAAGGTCTAGTGGATGTGGCTCAGTGGTAAAGCACACTTGGGTTTAATCCCCAGTACCAAAAAAAAAAAAGACCAGTCCTTATACAGCTCATATAGGCAATCATGTGTATGTCCTTGGAGGAAAAGCATCTCAGAGCTACACGTAGGAGCCTGTATCATAAAGGAAAGAACCTGCGCCAGCGAGATTTAGAAACTATACTTTGGAGCTGACTCTGGAGCGAGGCCCCAGAGAAAGCTCACTCACTGATTCTCAGGGCACCCAGCGCTCATGGTCCAAGACACTGGGGATGCCAGGAACCATTGCCCTCGAGTGCCTCCAGTAGGGAAGCCTGGTAAGGAAGAGTCACAACGCAAAGCCATAAATCCTGTGAGCAAGTAAACGGGATGTGAGGGCCCAGCCCTGGGCGCCTGAGCCAAGTGGGGCCGGGAAGCCACATGCCCTCAGGGAGGGCAGAGCCCAGCACTAGTCCAAGGCTCTCTGGCCCCACCTGGGTCACCAATGTCCCCGGTAGACAAGGCTATTTGTTTTTTTTCATTACAAAGAAAGAAAATTGGAGATCCTGGTTGTACCAGCTATGATCCTTAGTCAGCTGAGGAAGAGTTTTCAAATGACAAATTATCAGGCTAAATATATTCAGATGACTCTTTAGGGACATGGGTGGCTCACCTCCCTCGTGAGGAATGTACCCTTCATCCCTCAGTCTCCCAGGATGCCTCTGTAGCCTGGTTCAGGCTTTGACCTAGGGGAGCCAAAGCATGTACCTAGTAACTTAAAACAAAGACATGGGAAAGAGCCCACAAAAACCTCAACACCCTCATGAAAACATGCCTGAAACAGGTGAATGACAAGGTGCCCAGTAGCTATAGAAATCAGGGGGATCCATGTCCTCTCCTCATTTCACCTCAAATCTCACCAGGGAGCCCAAAGGACAATATGGTGACGAAAGGCTTTGGGATTCCTCAGGAAGAGAACACTGGGATGGGATGCTCTCTGAGGACCAGAGAGGGCTCTAAAGCAACTTTTCTCAGGAATCGGGTTTAAGTTTTTCTTGGATTTCGAGTCCAACTCTAACTGTACAGTGACATCCCAGGAAATCTCAGAACCAGAATGCAAAGGGACAAGGGCCCTGGGGCACACCGACTCTTCACTGTTGGCGCAGCCCCATGCCAGGCACTGGCTATACAATCTCTCACCTAATCCTCAAGGACCCTGATGCCAGAAGAGTGTGCTCATTTTACTGAAGAGAAACTAAGATTCTGAAGAGTAACTTACTCAGATCCCGTCGCCCATAGCTGGCAAGGCTGGAACGCTTACTCCACCGCGCCACGTTCTCGGGGCAGGTCCTCTGCAGTCAGTGAGCTGGCAGTTGGTGCCACGTTGAGCAAACCTGGGCAGCCTCCTTCAGGATACAGGCTCTGCATTTTTTCTGGGCCCTGAGGATCTTTAATGTGAGGCAGCTGCTGACTGTTCCTCCAGAGCCAAAGAGGCCAGGAGAATTACCCTTTCCAAGGCCTTCCACCTGCTGTGAAAGGGGCACACCTGAGCCCAAGCCAGCCTTCTGTATATAAGGAAGCTTCTGGGCGAGCAGGTGTGGGACTCACAGGGTGCTAGACTCCTGTGCTACCATGTGGCTGCTGCGGCCTTTCTGGCTTTGCTTTCCGTTGTCTCTTGCCTTGAGTGGCCAGCATGAGCCCAAGGTGCCAGGTGGTTCTGGTGTGCTCCGCTGTGGACTGCAGAGTTTTCAATTCACCGTAGACCTCGCCAACCAAGAAGTGACTCCTGTGTTAACAGCGTGGGGTAAGGCGGTGACTCTCCCAGTGATGTCTCCCCAGCTCCCCCCTCCCCGCCCCCGCTATCCACCTTCCTCACCTCCATCAACTCAGTCGCTCCTGATGCAGAACATCAGTCTAAGAGCCGCTTCTGAAGCTGCAACCTTGCAATGCCTCTCATTGGCAACACCTGGGATCCAGTGGCAGGCCAGGCTGTTCCTGCCTGGCCCTGGTGATGACTGACATCTGGTGCTTTCACCTCCCTCTCCCCAGATAAGCAGGGATTGCCACACAGGCTGCAGAATGACTCCAACTGCGGCACCTGGGTCAAGGAGGGGCCCAGCAGTTCCCTGGTGCTGGAAGCAACCTACAATGGCTGCTACGTCACTGAATGGGTGAGTAGGACCTGGTCGTCAGGGACCAGAGACCTCCTCCTGCAACCAGGCAGGCTGACTCCCCTAGGGCCTGTCCCTCCAGGGATCCCACTATGTCATGCCTGTCAGAATGGAAGGGACAGATGCTGCTGGACTCAAGATGCTCATGAAGAGGAAGCTGCTCAGGTGTCCTGTGGCTCGTCCAGGTAATGGCTGGAAGGAGTCAGGATCTGGGAGGGAGGGATGGAGCTGCTGGAATGTGCCCTTGGCCTCTGCTGGCTCTATGCAGTGACACTCTCATAAGCCACCCCTTCTCCAGCCCTCGCCCTTCCTCCGCAGCCCTGGGATAACTGCCAGTTAAGGATCCCCCGCTGCTGGCACCCTGGAGAGGGCTTGGCACGTCGTCTCCCCTGACCCTGACCTGGTGGCGGTGTCCCTGCACTAAGCCTGCTCGAGGGTCCATCACCCCATAGCAGAGCTCAACGTCAAGCAAAAAGTAGCCCAGGACCAGGAGCCCCGGAAGCAGATGCTAGAGACTGAGCAAACACCTGGGAAAGACTAGGACTCGCCTCCCACCCACAGCGACCACTGAACTGGGGAACTGGCAGAGAGGATGACACCATGGTTCAGAAACGATTGCCTGGCTAGCTGAGAGCCTGCCTCGCTATCGGCTGGTGGAACTGGACCAACTCTTTCCACTGCCTGCTCCTCAGAACAGACTAGAAACACATGACTGATACACTGAGGAGTCAGATGCCACACCCCAGGCCCACCAAACCAGTCCTCTGTTTTAAAAGATCCTCGGGTAGCTCACATTTAAGGAAGGAAGGAGGCCCTGTGCCCCTCCAGTCTTGCTGGCGTTCCCTCCTAAAGTGCTCGGGAGCCCTAAGGGGGCTTGACTTACCATGTACTTGACAGCTCAGACTTGATCTAAGTGCGTAATGTGGACAGCCCTACCGCAACCATCTGTGGGTCTGGGACCTCGATGCTGAGGCTTTGTAACAGTGACGATCTCCAGCTACTCTCCTTCTCCACACCCAGCCCCAGACACTCCAGATGCCGTCCTGTGTAACTCTGTGCCCCTGAGGGACAGGCTGCCCTGTGCCACTTCACCTATCTCGCGAGGAGACTGCGAGGTGCTGGGCTGCTGCTACAGCTCCAAAGAGGAAGAGGCGAGCTCCTGTTACTATGGAAACACAGGTGAGTGGGAGACCTGTCTCTGAAACCAGCCTCTCACTATGAAGCCCAGGGAGGAGACGGGCTTTCCAGGAAGGCAAACTGATATGGCTGGAGGCTGAAGTTAGGCTAGACCTCTTAAGGCTCTGGGACCCCAGCAAGCACTTCAACCTCCCTCATCCATTGTCCCAGACTCTGAACCAGAGCAAACACTCGGGACCTCAAGGAACCAACTCGGGTACTTGCTAACTGGGGAGACTTAATCTTTTCCCAGAGAATGCCCACATTGGTGGCTGACAGTTGGATTATTTCAAGAAGTCTGTCTGCTGCAGGCCCCAAATCATGCTCCAAGGTTTTCTAATACAAAACATCTCCCTCTCGATAAGCATCTCTCAGACCTGAATTCTGGGAAGACAGGGTACCATCCCCAGCTCACAAATGGAGCAGATGCAAGGCGTTAGGCCCTTCCTTGGGTCACCCAGTGGTGAGGCAAGACTGGAGCCCTGCTACTCTGGGCCTGGGGTGGGCTGCGACACCTGAGCCGCCCTGCACTACGTCAGTGGGCTTCAGTCCATTTGGCTCAAGCACGGGAGCAACGACCAGCCCTCACAGCGGCTCCGGTGTTGTAGTGACCTCGCACTGTACCCAAGAGGGCCAATTCTCCATCGCCGTGTCCCGGAAGTCAGCCTCACCTCCTCTGCGCTTGGATTCCGTGTCCTTGGCCTTTGGGAATGACAGTGATTGCAACCCTGTGATGGCCACTCACGCCTTTGTCCTCTTCCGGTTTCCATTTACTTCCTGTGGCACCACAAGTCGGGTAAGACCTGCCGCCTTGGGCTTTGCTCCTGGTTCTAGAAGTCAGGGGGCATGCCCTAGTGACTGCTAAGGAACAGATGGAATGTCCTGGCCAGGAAAGACAGGCCTGGCACCTGGCATTCAGGAGGGCCTGTAGGGCCAGAAGAATGTCCCCTCTGGGATGCTGAGGCCTCCTCTGGGCATCGGCAACACGGTCGTGGCTGTGATCCCACTGTCTTCCAAGCTACTGGGAAGGAAAACGAGGAACAGGCTCGTCCCCCTGCCCCGGGAGCCAGAGGGACGTGGACTGGGAGTTGGGTCTGTTTCTTCTGAGCTGCCTTTGCCCACTCCACTCTGCAGGGAGCTGTGCTTTCTCGATCAATCAGTGCCAGGAGCCCCCACCTCTGCTCAGGGCAGGAAATGTCACAGGCTAGGGAGAGTGACCGAGAACCGGGTCAGGGGAAATGTCGGGAATGACAGACTTCCTTCACCCTCCCCCTAGACTGCTGGGGACCTGGTGGTGTACGAGAATGAGCTGGTGGCCATGAGGGATGTGAGAACCTGGGGCCGTGGCTCTATCACCCGCGACAGCATCTTCAGGTGAGGTCTTGGTTAACCTGACTGACTGCAGTGACTTCCCTCAGGCCACAAAGCAGGCCAAGGGTGAGCCCTGAGCCCCAGAGGAGCCACCCTCAGCAGAGAGGGTCACTGCCTCGTTCTGCCAGTCTTGCTGACCACTACAGTCCATCTGCATCGCTGCACCAGCTTGATCCCAGCCCTCACCTGGACTCCTGTTCTTCCCCTGATCTATTTCAACGGCACACTAGTCTTCTCTCTGCTACTTCATGGTCCATGTTGGAGCCAAAAGAACCCCTTTGAGGCCTGCCCTCAGCCATGTCATGCTTTAAGTATCTTGGCTCTCCACAGTGTGAAGCTCACCTGGCCATAACTCTGGGCCTGTGTGGCAATGACTCCTCCTCCTCCACCCTCCCCACCTGGCCTCTGACACTCAGCCCCTGACCTGCCGTGCCCCAGCCCCAGGAGAGATCCAAAGAGCCATGAATGCTCTCCTGCCCCCTGCTTTGCCCTGGGTCAGCTGTTCCTCCCCTTGTGTACCCTCAACTGTCACTTCTCTCCGTCACATCAAAGATGTCCCCTGACCACCTTCTCTATGGTAGGCACCACCACCTCCAGGTGCTCATGCCTTGGTATGGCTCTTACCTCCAACTCAAGTTGGACCTCCTTGCATATCGGTCGCCCCAACTAAAATGCAACTCGCACAGGGTGGAACTGCATCTGTCATGCGTAAGAGTTCGTGTAGCACCTAGTACTGGGTGGCCTTTAGGAGTTGAGATGGAGGAGCATGGCCAGTCCTCTCCAGCCAGCTAAAATCTTGTTTTCACTCAGGCTTCGCGTCAGCTGCAGCTACTCCATAAGTAGCCACACGTTCCCAGTTAATGTCCAGGTTTTCACTCTCCCGCCGCCCCTTGCCAAGGCCCAGCCTGGAGCCCTCACTCTGGAACTTCGGATTGCCAAGGGTAAGACCCTCTTGCCTACGGTACCTGGCCTGCAGTGAGTCCTGTCATGGATCTGGGCATGGAGATGCTAACTTGGTAACAAGATGCTTACACAGGTGTTCATGGGGGTGACAGGCTGTTTGTACCACTTCAACTCCTATTTGGGCTTTGTGCAGATAAAAACTACGGCTCCTACTATGCTGCTGGGGACTACCCAGTGGTGAAGGTGCTCCGGGATCCCATTTACGTGGAGGTCTCCATCCTGCACAGAACAGACCCCAACCTGGGGCTGCTCCTGCGACAGTGTTGGGCCACACCCAGCCCCAGCCCCCTGCGTCAACCTCAGTGGCCCATACTGGTGAAGGGGTAGGTGGTTCTCTTGTACATATGCACCAGCCCCCTAAGGCCTGTCCTGACTGCTGGGTCTCCTGGTTCAGGTGCCCCTATACTGGAGACAACTACCAGACCCGGCTGATCCCCGTCCAGAAAGTCTCTGGCCTGCCTTTTCCCTCCCACCGCCGGCGCTTCAGCATTTCCACCTTCAGCTTTGTGGACTCTGCGAGGACAAAGGAGGCTCTCGGGGGACAGGTATGGTCTCTGACCCTCATCTTGGGACCGTCCCCATCCTGCCACTCCTCAACCAGGCCAGCCCTTCAATGCTGCCTGCTGGTCCTGCCTCAGTGGCCCTGGATACCAGTGACATGAGTGATGGCTGTCACCTGGGCCCTAGTTCTTCAGGGCTGTGGTGACATCCACTGGGATATATCAAGTTGTCCTGATAACCTCTGATAACTCTCTCAACCCTTCCTGGGGAGATGAAACAGGTTGAGACGTCTGGCATGGTGGTACTACACCATGACCAGAGCTCTATCGGCCCCCAGGTATACCTGCACTGTAGCGTGTCAGTGTGCCAGCCTGCGGGGACACCATCCTGTATGGTAACCTGTCCTGTCATGAGTGGTGAGTATGCTGTCTACACCAGTGGACACACAAATGGATCTTGATTCCAACTCCCAATAGTTTTTAGCCTATAGCCAAGTGACTCAAGCTGAGGCTTATCAATAAAGCTCCTCTAGGTGCTAATCACAGTATCATTAGCACCGAGACAACCACCTTCCTAAAATGCCAGGTCCTTTAAAATAAAAGCAACAAACAGTCAACCTGATCTCTCCCCCAAAGAAACTTTGAAACCAGGACCCAAACCAGTCCATGGTCTAATCTGGCTCAACTTCACAAAATGCACCTGGCTGGGTAACAAATGTAAATCTCTCTGCCCCCCTGAGGGTGGGTCTGGCGACATGGTCTAAAGATACCTAGCTGGAATGATTGTGGACGTGGTACAGTGCCCTGCTGGGCAGACCCCGTGCTGCTGTGTGCACGCACTTCCAGGAACCATCTGGTACCTGTCTCTTCCTGGACTTGGGATTCACAACCCCTAAAGCTCTAGGTCACTTCTGGCCATCAGAAAACAAAACGCTCATGGTACTAGTAGTTTTAAGACAGGGCATTGTTACTTACCATCCAGCCTAATGTACCTTATGCCTACTTCTAAAGGACTGAACCACCTTAGATTGACTTTTTCAGCTGACAAATTAAAGCATTTCCGCTCTTTCGGTTTCAATAGTTAAATACCATTCCCTGTGATACCAAGACAACTGCACTATACAGGGGCTACTGTCAAAGTGCCCCTTTTGGAAAAGGATGATGACTTCTCTATGCCCTGATTCTGGTGAAACTGAGGCAACAGCATTCGATTCAAAGCCTCAGACCCGTACAAGTTCACGTGAACATGCTAACATGAAGCCTTTGTAAGGCTGCAACAGAGCTGCCTGTGGGGACCTTGGCTTGTGTCCTAACCCTCCCTACCCCCCCCATGTGTACAAAAATTAAAATTCTAATACCCCCAACTCTCGTGTCTCCAACAGGAAGAATATATGACCTCCATGTTCAGAACAGTACTGCTAGTGTCTCCAGCAGTGGCCCCATGATTCTACTTCAAGCCTCTAAGGACCCTTTGGAAAAGTCCCATAAATATTTAAGTGAGTGGGAGGAAACTTAACCAGTGACCTGAATCTGCAGACCAGAGCTCCTTCCTCTCCCTCCTCCTGTCACTGACTAATGTTTACCGAGGAAGACTCTGGGTCTTCGTCAGGATAGACTCCCAGGGCATTCACTGATTTCCTTTCCATCCCCAGGTGCTCCGGTGGATCCCAAGGTTCTGTGGGTGGCAGGCCTTTCTGGTACCCTAATCCTTGGATCCTTATTAGTATTGTACTTGGCTAGCAGGAGATGGAGATGAGCACCTCAGACCAAATGTGTCAAATAAAGCCAGACTTCTTTGCCAGTGTGTGTTGACCTTCTCACTTGATAGGTGAAGATTTAGCCTAGAATTGGCCTAACTGCTCTATCTTCTCCCCAGCCTGGGGTGGTATCTCACCTGAGGAAAAAAATAAAAACTCAATACAGTAGTATCGTTCTGAACAGAACAAACATTTTGGTAGAATTTCAAGACTGAAAATTCAAGCTGTATGTGTATGAACTAAGTACCTCAGGCTTAAGCTGTGAAGACTCAAAGGAGAATGGAACAAAACTCTTCCATTAGACTCAAATGAGTAGAAGTAGTGTACAGCTTGCCAGGGATTTTCCTAGACCACTGGTTCCTGAACTTCTGTGAGCACCCCCAGGGTCACAAGAGGCCTGAGGAAAAGCATTTCTGATCCCTCCCTGGAGTTTGATGTGGGAGATCTGGCTGTAGGCTTCACCTGGCATTTCTAAGCACTTCTCAGATGTCGCTGGTCCTACCCTGAGCATCAGACTTTGCAAACCAGGATCTGGAGTCATGATGTAAGAGGCTTCTAAGTGGCTTGATCAAAGCAGCTTCATCTTAAGCCAGAACTGACAGCAGCTTCCTAGCTGAGTAGGCCCGAGGCTGGTAGGAAAACACAGATGCAGTCCTGTTCAATGACCTTTCTAGTAACTGATGCTGTTGGTCACACTCCTGGGACGCTCACACTTTCAACCACTCGGAGGCAGGGAATGGATACTGCCTATGGTCTACTCTCAGGTGCTGCAGGGTCGCCCCATCACAGCAGCTATCTTAGGTGCTATTGCTACTGTATGTGAGCCTCGTGAGCACCTGATCTGTGGCATTTGTCCCCATTGTGTAGCGTCTAGGACAGATAGAGTAAAAACACCAATATTACTTGGTCAAAGAGTTGAGCTGGAACTTGAAGTTCAGTCTAACTCCAGAACTTGTTCTTAATTCCACGAGATACTAAAGGTGCTCAGATCTCCAGGGGTATCAGTTTCCCAAGCCAGGTACAGGTTCAGCTGCACAGGGCCAGATGCTCAAGGAGACATGACTGCATTCTGTGCAAAGGTCTGACAACCTGTGCTGGAGGCTGAGCCCCTTGAGGGGAAGGCAAGGGTCTGATTGTAGCAGAGGCAGTGGATAACTTGGCTCTGTAACTGTGACTCACCTTGGTGGTCACAGATGAGATGCCTTCACATTCTCTTCATATTCAGTCAGCTAAAGCTAGTATATCTATTGCAAGTCTTACATTGCAAACATTAATCAAATACTGCACACTTCTAAATATTTTTTCAACATCTTCCATATATCCAACTACACTTTCCAATAACTCAATAGTGTCTTTACATGAGGTTCAGTCCCTTTACTTACCACCATTCAAGTGCTCCATAGCATTGCCTAGGACCTGCACAAGTCAAGTCCGCTCCAAATGCATACGGGAAGTGCCATCTGATGGGCAGCATGTATGGGGCACAGAGTGGGGCCACCACCAGGAACGCTGCTGGCAACAATGGCAGACAAGTGTCAAGTGACAAATGGGAGAGGGTTGGCTATGGAATGCCTGGGAAAGGGGGTAGCCAAGTCAACACCTCATCCTTCCTGTACGAGAAGTAAATGTACATAACGATCACGTGCTTGTAGCTTCTCTGTAGATCCGAGCAAGTGTGTGCGGGGGCCTCTAGATGGAAGTGTGCGACAGGCTAGGAGTCGGGTTCCCTCAGAGAGGACGGCTGGTCTTAGGCTGGCACAGAGGTCACTCACTCAGGGCGGGTGATAGCACAATACTGGATAAATGCTATTGCTGACCAAAGATGAGAGAATTCTGGTGCTTAGGCCTCTACCTAGAAACTTCTGGGCCCCCTCTAGGGGCTTCTTGGGCTGTTGCATTGACACCCTGTGAGCCCCCAGGGAGAGCTGGGCACTCACCTCCCCTGGGCTGTACCAGGGTGCCTCTCTTCCAGGAGTATGTTAGGAGTAACGCCCCAGAGAGCGACCACTGCAGAGAGATGGATGCTGGCTTCCCAACCAGGGAGCCCTTATTAGTACAGTCTGATCAACAGAGAGAAGGAAATACTTTTGCAGAGAAAACTGTGTACCTCTGAATGAACAGCCTCTGGCCAAAAATTACCTCATTTGGAGTTGAATTGTGGCTCTAAGGGGAAATATCAGCTGGGACCATTAACTTGGATAGTTCATTAACATATGGGCCAAGGCCCTCATTCTGAAATATGCTTATCCTATTTTTTATGGCATTTCTCCAATTTTAAAGAGCCTCTAGCAAGTCATAAAAGACCACGTGCTACCTCAAACTTTCCTACCTACACCATTTCCTCAAAATTTAGGAAACCCATTTAGAGATGGCAGTTTTTTCCTCTTTAAAGATTATTCAAGTCAAGTCAGAACAATTCATTCATTCTTGCAGATTGTGGCTATTTCCTGAATTCACCACTCTTTCTTGTGCTGGCCCCTTTGTGTGCCTCTCACCAGGGGTCTTGTAGAAGGTTTATGTGGCCCAGAGCCTCCTGCTCTGACATGGAGTGGCAGCCCCCAGGCCTACCGCACCGTGGTCAGCCGCACATTGCCCTGCTTCTTGTCCCTGCAAATGAAGGAGCTCTAGCTGCCCGAGATCCCTGAGGGTGCACACTTGCCGGAGATGAGACCTGTGGTCCAGTAGCGGCGCTTCCTCCTGCTTGTCCATGAGATGCTCCCGCAGGAGCCACCCTAGTCCCCCCTCTCCTCTGTCCAGTTTTAGACACTATGCAAGTTTGTAACTGCAGGGCCTATTAGACTGCACCCCACCTCCCCCGTGATAGTAAGCTAGGGGGCTGCTGCTCACGTCTAACTGACGTACAAGCAAAGGAACTTGAAGCCTGTGATGAAGAAAGTCTGAAGAGGGGGAGGAAATGTCTTCCAATCATGGACCTGACCAGGTCTTGACATCTAAGACATACAAGGAACTCAACACCCAGAAAACCGCTTCATCTAAAGGACAAAGAACCTGAGTAGACATTTCTCAAAAGATATATAATGGCTAACAAGTATGTGAAAAGACACCACCTCGATCATCATCACCTATGAGAATGGCCAGTCCAAACAAGACAAAGCCAAGACACGCAGGCAGGGCCCACTCCCACGCTGGTGGTGAAAATGTCACCGAGAGCAGTAGCCCTTGTGGAAAAGCGCATGGGGAGGCCATGCTGACCCGCGGAGGCCATGCTGACCCACGGTTGGTGTGCAGCCCCAGAAAGAGAGTCGGTGTGTCCAACAGACAGGGTGCCCCGCACTCACTACATGGTCATCCACGAGAGCCCAGACATGGAGTCCACTGCGGCCTCTGGATGAACAAACCGTAAATATATACACACAGTGAAATCCTGCCGAATCTTTAAAGAGGAAACCCCGTCACTTTCAACAACACGGTGCGCCCAAAGGTCATCGCTCCGGGGACGTGAGCCAGATGGATGTGCAAGTGCCACCCACATGACCTCGCTGACACATGGAATCCACAAACGTTGAACTTAAAAAAGAAGAGAATGGTAGCTGTATACCAAGGGCCAGGGGGAGGGATGGAGATGGAGAGATTGTGGCCCAAAGGTACAAAGTTTCAGTTAGAGTTCCAGAGATCTCATGTATAATATGGAAACTACAGTTCATAATGTGGTGTATTCTAAATTGCGGAGGGTAGATTTTAAGTGTTTTCACCATAAAACAATAAGACTGTGATGTATATTAACTTGAATCAGCCACTCCACAGCACACACACATTTTAAGACTTCATATTGTGCCTGATACATAGCTTTACTTATCAATTAAAAAAGATTTCCTCTCACCCCAGTCAGAATGGCAATTATCAAGAATACAAACAACAGTGAATGTTGGTGAGGATGTGGAGGAAAAGGTACACTCATACATTGCTGGTGGGACTGCAAATTGGTGCAACCATTATGGAAAGAGGTATGAAGATTCCTCAGAAAACTTGGAATGGAACCACCATTTGACCTAGGTATCCCACTCCTTGGTTTATACCCAAAGGACTTAAAATCAGCATACTTCACTGATGCAGCCTCATCAATGTTTATAGCAGCTCAATTCACAATAGCCAAATTATGGAACCAACCTAGGTGCCCTTCAACAGATGAATGGATTAAAAAAGTGTGGTATATATACACAATGGAATATTACTCAGCCTTAAAGAAGAATAAAATTATGGCATTTGCTGGTAAAGGGATGGATTTGGAGAAGATCCTGCTAAGCAAGATAAGTCAATCCCAAAAAACCAAAGGCCTAATTTTTTTTTCTGATATGCAGATGCTAATTCACAATAAGCGGGGGCTAGGGAAGAATAGAGTTACTTTGGATTAGGTAGAGCAGAGTAAAAGGAGGGGAGGGGTATGTGAGTAAGGATAGCAGAATGAATCTGGCATTATCGCCCCATGTACGTAGACGACCACACTCCTCGTGTGGTTCTACATCATGTACAACCTGAAGAGTCAGGAGTTGTACTCCATGTGTGTATGGTGTGTCAACGTACGCTCTACTGCCATGCATAACTAATCAGAACAAATAAAATCAAGGAAAAAAGCCAATGGAATTCCATACATCGTCCATAAAGACTATAAGGTCGAGACAAAGTAACATTTTCAACCTCAATAAGTTAAGGATGAGATCTGCTGGTCACCCACAAATTAGGAATTCAAGAAATGTTAAGATTCCTTCATTGAGAGTCACTTAGCAGGGAAAGTTTTCTCTCAGTGTAAACCTTCAAAGTTGAACCCCAAGCAGCTGGCTGATGACTAGAACCCCAATTTTTACATCAAAGCCATGAAGGTTTTATTGTCTTTATATTGGACAGAGTTCCCTCATGTCCCAGGAAAGCAGGCGGAGTTCTCTGTTTGTCAGCCAACAGGGAAGGAGCAGAGTGGGAATGGGGGACAGGGAGATGGGCCAGGGTCACATAGGCCACTCACGAGGGCCCATTCTTTCCCAGGGCCAACATCACACTCCTCACCCACAGTGTGCAGATCAGAAGACCCTCTCTCTCTGTAGACTCGACTTTGTCACCTCTGAATTAAAGAGGACTGTAAATTTTTTCAAGCTCTCCGGCTCCATTTTGGTGTCTTAGGCTATCTTTTCCCGTCAGTTATTCTCCATCGTTCTGGATTCGTGCGTGCCCCTCCGGAACGCCGCTCCGGTGGGCTGTGAGCTGGCTGTGCCTCTGAGCCTCACGCCAGCCCCTCTTCTGCCTTGAACAGCTGACACCCGGCCGCTGTTAGAACAAGTCCCAGCGAGCCTTGCTGGACAGCTGGCGGCCAGAGGGCAGGCCGGCCATCCAGGCGCTTACCACCCTCTTCTGCCTGCTTCCCGACCAGACCGGCCTCTCCGCCCTTGCAATGTGAAGGGGACTGTGGGATCACCTCAGGGAGCTAAGCCACCCTCCCCGCACCCCACCTACCTGGGCAGCAGGAAGAGGCCACTTTGAGTGCAGCTTCCTATCTCGAGCACCATGGCTGGAAAGGAGAGAGCAGAGGGCTGCCCGGGAGCAGGTTTCACGGGCTTCCGACATTGGAGGGAACGAGTCGCACCTGTGGGGTTTTGTCGGTTAGTCTAAATGTTGAAGTAAGGGGTTGGGTTATAACCATCAGCGCTTCATGTGTGCCCAGTGCCTGCGTGTGGATCTGGAACATCCAAAGGCCCGTGTGTGGAAGGCTTGGTCCCCAGGGTGGCTGTGCTGGGAGGTGACAGAACCTTCCGGAGTTGGGAGGAAGTGAGGTCACTGGGACCCAGTCCTTCCTCTCTCTTCTCTCTCTCTCTCTCTCTCCCTCCCCTCTTTCTCCCTCTCTCTCCCCCCTCCCTCCCTCTCTCTCCACCCCCTACCCCATGGGCTGCCCTGAGGTGAGCCATCTCCACCACATACTCTCCCTCCCTCCCTCCTTCCCTCTCCCTTCTCCCCTCCCTCTCTTCCTCCCT
>CM053410.1:4246979-4301710 GCA_028644305.1 Xerus rutilus | reverse complement strand
TCCCTCCCTCTCTCTCCACCCCCTACCCCATGGGCTGCCCTGAGGTGAGCCATCTCCACCACATACTCTCCCTCCCTCCCTCCTTCCCTCTCCCTTCTCCCCTCCCTCTCTTCCTCCCTCTCCCTCCCCTTTCTTCCCCCCCCCCTTCTCTCTCTCTCCCCCACGGGGCTGCCCTGAGGTGAGCCATCTCCACCACATATTCCTGCCATGATGTGTGGCTCTGCCACCACAGGCCCAGAGCAACAGAGCCAGGGCCGGCCGAGCAACCATGGGCTGACCTAATGCTTCTGAAATATGAAAAAAGAAACCATTTCCTCCATTTAAGTTGCTCATCTCAGATATTTGTTGAAGTGACCGAAAGCTAACATACCGAGTGTCCTTACCATGTACCTGATTAACGAGCTCCTTCCTCATCCGTATATAAGCACAGTCCTCTCAGACCAGGGAGTTTATTCTGTGTCCACAATACCTTGATTAGTGCTCAAAGAAAGAAGGCCCGGATGGAGTGGCTGGGGAGAAGTTGGTCAAGGATACAAAATCTCCGTTACACAGGAGGAATACACTCAAGAAATCTATTGTAGGGGGGACTAGTGTGAATAAGCATGTGTCGCGTCCTTGAAAATCACTGAGAACACACTTCAACTTCCTCACCACAAAATGTAGGTATGGGAGGTGACGGTGGCGTGAAGCAGCTCTGCTCGGCTGCTCCAGACTATCCACATTTCAAAACACATAGCACGTGATCAGTGCATTCAATTTTTATTTGTCAGTTAAAGATTACGTCTTTAAAAATGTTAGAAAGCAGAAGAGAGACTTTTCCACCGGCCTCCCTTTCCTCACAGTGGGGACACGCTCCCCAAGAACCCCAGGGAGTAGCCTGGAGAGGGACCGAGCCATGGTGGGGAGAGCTGGTTCTCTCCACTAGTCACCTTCATGACTGGCCTACTGTGAAGAACCTTGCCAAAGTCGCGTGGACCTTGTGGGAGTCAGACTTTCTCCCTAAAAATTCCCTTGTCCTCGTCTGGGACAGAGGGCCTGGCACGGAGCAGCTCAGAGGACGTGGGCTGAGTGAATGACATGGGACCACAACATCCCTGAACCAGAGTAAAAAGAGCCCAGAGTCTTCCCAGAGAATGACTGAGTTTTAAGCAGAGCATGACCCTGACCTAGCAGCTTCGGCCCCGGGGAGACCTTCGGGATGGGCAGGCTGCCTGCCTCTCTAGCAGCCCCTCAGTGCTTCCTGACTCTTCCGTGTCCAGCAGGAGACCACAGGGTCCTCAGGAGTGAAGGCCTCATGGTCTGCACAGACCAGAGGTCACACACAACAGCCCTGCACTGTTGCCCGGACTCCACTGTCTTTATCTTTTGATGATCTGGAAACACTCAGATTTCAGATGTCCTATGAAAGGACACTTTTCCTCTCCTTGAGGAAAATAACTCAACCACAATAAAAATTAAAATCCCACACAGTAATCTGCCAAGCCCAGGGGCGGCCGGCCATCATGGTCTGTTCTCTGCAGAGGAGCCTTGGTTTTGAACAAATGTTCAAAGAGCTTTATTGAGACATTTTTCACATCCCATATGATTTGCCCACTTACAAATAAGACAATTTGGTGGTTTTGGTGCATCACTAGAGTTGTGGGACTATCTCCTGGACAAAAGAAACCTGAACCCATTAGAAGTCACCAGCCATGCCCTCCTCTCTGTGTTCCTAGCAATTGACTCTTCTCCACAGATCTGCCTGTTGTGGATATTTCCTCCTTTTTATTGGTGCATTTTATTTTACGTAACAGTGGGGTACCTTGTTTGCACACGCACACTATTCAACAGTACAATTTGGTCAGTTCCATTCTCCCATACTTCCCCTTTCCCTCTCTTCCTCCTTCCCCCTCCTGTTGTAGGCATTTCTTATAAAAGAATCACTGTGTGTGGCCTTTATGATTGCCTTCTTTGATTTTGCAGTGTTGTCCAGCTTCCTCCATATGGTAGCAGACTTTAGCACCTTATTCCTTTTTATGGCTGAATAATATTCCCTTGTTCCATCAGTTGATGGATGTTCAGGCTGCTTCTACCTGCAGGCTTTTGGGAGTTAGTATGGACATCCATGTATAGTTTTGTGAGGACATGCCTTTCTCTTTTTCTTAGTAGGCCTAAGAGCAGAATTTCTGGGTCTTGGAGTACTGAGGTCCTGAGGAACTTCACAACTACTTCCCAAGTGGCTCTCCCACTGTGTGTGCCCACCGGGAATGCACAAGTCTTCCAACTCTTCCATATTCTTATCAGCATATCATTATCTTTTTGTCTTGTATTGCAAAATAACATTCATAAGCTATATTTAAACACAAAAAGGTATAAAAACAATAAAAGGGCCCATAATCTTACTTATAAAAATACTAAATGGCATGACCAAATTAGGGAAAATATTCAAATTATACAGAAAAGCACAAGGAGCAGAACTCTCATTCCCTCCTCCCAGTCCCTCTCCCTCATAGGAGCCGTTGCCTGCAGCACCCAGTTGGCCCTCCAGCCTCCTGCATGTGGCCTCTGCTCTGTTCAGGCCGTCCAGTGCAGTTGGTCACTGCTGCTTTCCTCTGTATCTGTGGCATCCGTCTGTTGATCAGAAGGCCTGTGGCCCCCAGGGGACAGAGGGTGATGAAGGTGCACTTCAGGAGTCGGAGCAGGATCTTTTCCCTCTGCATCTTCTCACAGGGCCTGGTGGGAGCCACTGGAGAAATGCACAGGAAGTGCTATTCGTGCAGAGGACTTTAGACCACGGTGGATAGGAGCCATCTGTGGTTGTGTTATTTGTTTGCTGAGGCCCCTCAAGTAAACCCGGGCTGGAGAGGACCAGGTGGGGTGACTGGTGCCTCTGGGAGCCTGCGTGGTGCCCTGCACTTGGCTCGGGGCCCTTGGCTCCGCAAGTACCTTTCCTTGTCTCCTTCAGATGCTCTGTACCTGCAGACGTGCTGCGCCTGGCATTTGCTATTACCCAGAAGGCCACAGAGAGGTGATGGGGAGGTGCTTATAAATAAGTCCATTCATCACGAGTGTCAGGGAAGCAGCTTCCTGTCACAGGCACATTTAAATTCCATGAGTCAACCGTTTGTGCAATTACCATGCAGATGATCTTAACACAACCTATCAGTGACTCTGTGAGATGACACAGAGCCCTGAGAGACCTCCAGATGACTCAGTGCCCTTGGTTTGGGGCCAACCGACCTGACATTCCATGATTCCTGTGACTAAGTCCTTCCCTTGTTCCACCCGGTTGCCTTTACATTATAAGATTCCCTCCATTGGCATTCCAGTGTTCATTTTCCCCGATTTTTTTTTATTTATTTGAATTTTCTGGTATCTCAAAAGTCATCTTCCTTTGGTCACAAAATAATAAAAATAAAAATAATAATAATAATAATAAATGAAAACAAATTTGGAAACTTGAAAAACAAATACAGTAACACAATGAAAGTACGTCACCAGCTGAGACGGGATCAAAACGGAAACCAGAAAGCAGTGTTGTTTGAATATTATGGTCACGGTCAGTATTTATTTCATGTTAACAATGCACTGGTAAATTAAAAACAGAATGAGGGGCACAATTAATCCTGAATCTAGCCTGGTGACTTGTCTAAGTGAAGGTGTTTCTACAGAACAGATGGCATTAAAGGAAAGAGATTGATTTCTGCTCTGAACCCCAGAGATAAGTGCTGACAAACTGTAAAATAATAATTACCTTTTTGAGCACCTACAGAATGCAGGTAACTCTGCAAAGCCATTTCTGTGGATTGTTTTATGTGCTGCTCATAGTGGCTTGTAAAGCCGGTAATATTATTAATTCTATCTTTAAAACATGGGAGATTGCTGAGTTTGATAATGTTGATGCTGCATAGGAGAGCCATCTCCACAGGAGACATTTACTAAAGAAAGTTGGAGGAGTATTGTGAGGTAAGCCTCAGCCCTGAGTAGGTTCCTGCTCAGGAGGTGGGAGCCACCCGAGAAATGGAGAGTCTGAAATAACTAGTAAGGAATAGAAACAGAGACAGAAATTAGACAGAAAGGGGAGCATCTGATGGGTCTTCCAGTCCTGTTAGGAGCTGGAGGTGAACAACTGAACAAAGGCTCTGATCCTTTATTTGAGGGGGAATACATCAAAGGCAGGGGTTAGGTTTCAGTGGGAGGAGTGTTGGTAGGCTTGGTTTGGTGCTTGCTTCTCCGTGTGGCAGGGGTCTTACAGTAACAGGTTGATTGGCATTTTGGCAAACCACCCATCTCCAGAGGCTGTGTGGCTCCAGTGGGTTACCCCATCTCCAATGCTGTGCTAAACTTGGGGTGGTGCTAGGTAGGAAGCCCACATGAACCAAGCCTTCTCAAACCCGCAGGGTTGCTGCTGGGAGTTCTCAATGCCAGGCTTTCATGCCTAATGGCTTTAACATCATTTGAGGTCACAAGCAGTTCCCTGATGGCTTCCCACAAAGGAGGCCATTGTTTAGGACAAGGGTCTTGCATCAGGCCCGGGAAGAACAGAATAAAGTCAAAATAGAATCACCCGTGGTGAAGTTCCCTGTCACCAAACTGAAACTAAGTTGCTACATGAACTTCTGAGAAACCAAGGAGAGAGATGAGAGACAAACTTTCCAAATGGTTTCAATTAGCATGATGGCCAGTTTCTTAGGCCTTCATCTTGACCAAGAGGTCAGCTTACAGTAACCAGAAGTCAACCAGGTGGAACTGCATTACCAGGGAAGTCACTGCTTTGGTGCCCAGTTCTCCTGTTCTGTTTCTGCTCCTCTCGGTTGTTGTTGTCCATACAGAACCAACGCTCCCACTCCCTCTGCCCGTCAGAACACTTACTCTGTTTTAGGGAATGAAGTTCCTGATTCCAGAATCAAAGAGAAAGCCGACCAAGATGTTTAAATTACTGTAATTTATAAATATTTCATGAATGGACAAATGTTGCCAGTGGCCCCCCACAGTGCCAGGTGCTGGCCTCTGCAATACTGTTCCAGCTCTGAGAGTCTGAGAGACAACAGAGAAACTATTTCAACTCCATTTTCTATGACATCCCACTCCTGACCCCAAACATCTGTTTGAGATTTTGCTTAGACATTCTTGGGAACAGCCACACAGTGTTCCATGCCAGACTTTTTAAAACCATCTTCACTTGGTAAATGTGGCCACAACCATGTTCCACAGTATTATAAACAACTTAGGGATGGACAAGCTTAGGAAGATACTTTTGTGTATTTCTTAAATTATTCCTTGAGATAAATTCCTCCAAGTGGAATTTGCTAGGTTGAATGGCACCTATGGTACCCGGTTTCTCAAAGAAAGAAAGATGGCAGGAAGAAACAATATATGAGAACATTGGTGAAGGTTTCACAACACAAAACCAAAACCAAACAAACTGTACTTCACAACTATTGACAAGTGAAAATGCAGTGAAGCTCCAAATGGGAAAAGTGGAAGGAGTTGCAGGGTTCCAGAGACCCCAGTTCCTAACCTTTGGACCAGCAGGGATCCTTGCACATCATCTCTAGACCTCGCCCCCAGTCCAGTCCATCCCTGTCGGGGCAGAGTCCCAGGCTCCCTTAGAACCTGGACTTTCCCTCTGCAGTACAGGGTCCTATCATTTCCTCCTCTTCCAACCCTCAAAGGAAGGAGTGGGAACAGAAATATCAGTCTTTCCTGCATCCCCAAGTAGCAGATGACAGCTGGGAGTCCACAAAGGCCCTCTCTCAGTCAGGACCCCTGGGAAGACAGCTCAGGTCCAGCAAGAACAATCCAGCTCTACTTTTTCAGTGGAGCGAACAGATTATACTTTTTAGTAGCCAATTGTATCTTCTTTACATGATAGAGAGACATTTACATAAATTTCCCACCACCTCAAAACAAAGGAACAACACATTTTAAGCTACTAAAGAAGGCACGGGATTGGAAAAGCATGTTGTCTCTGGTTACCTAAGGCAGAATCTGGTACAAGAGATAAGAGTCAAATCCTTCAGCCCTGAGTTCCTGTGGGGCAGAGGCTGGTTTCACTCATTTTAAGCAGCAAGGCGACTGGGCTACTGGCTGAATCCATTTCCACAAGAAAAGAAGAGGAGGAGAAAGCTGGCAGGGTCGATGGACTCCCAGATGGGATGGAGCTTCAGTCAGGTGAAGCCTGGACCAAGACAATTTCCTATTATCTCCCAGCCTCAGTTCCTAGCAAGGGTGTGAGCCGTCCTAGCTGATCAATAGATATTTAGTCATGGGCTGAACCAGTGCTTGGTCGGCTTTTGTCTCGGTGCTTATTTCTCAGCAGTTCTCGACCCGACTGCAAGCCACCTGATAGAAGTGTCTCTGGCATCTTTTTCTGTCCCCTGGCACAGCTCCAGATATAGAAGGAACCAAATTTATACATAACCTGTGCCTTGGGTATGAGGAATCTAGAAAGCACTAGAGCTTCCTTGATGTCCTCGCTTTCAGCAAGGAATAAAGTAGAGCTGTGGTCAGTTTCCCCCAATCCCCCACTGAACCCAAGTCTCAAAGTGACACATATTGGGTCATGTAACCCAAGCGCCTCCACCTTTTGTTGGTGACATGGGGATGGTGTGACTTCTTGTAAAGGTCATCGTGGGGATAAAGGAGGAAGGCAGGCATTCTGAGCACCTTGCAGGAGCCCATGGCAAACACCCTTTCTCTTCACCCACCACATTTGCCAGGGCAGGGAAAGCCCAAGGATGCACACACAGCTCTGGCTGCCGAGTATCCGCTCCCAGCCCACTGGGTTTCCAATGCTCCACCACAGTCACTCGCAGTGAACTTGCCTGAAGGCATAGACACAGCCGGCTTTTCAAAAGTTGAGTCAAAGATTAAAATTTCTTAAAAAATTAAATTCCTTTGGGCAACAACAGCACTTGGGATTTAATTACTTTATAAATGAGCTTTGATGTCACAGTAGTGACAATCTTTCTATCCCCCCACCTCCACTTCAGTAGACTGTGCCTAATTATCTTGTCCTGCTGTTATTAAATATGCATTTGCTCAAGTCACTTCCCTCCCCCATCCTGGAGATTTTATCATAATTACTGATTCGCTTTCTTCCATTAGAATATGATTAGCTTGTGGACCTTCTGTTTTGCTCACATATTTAGGGAGCTGGGTGGCCCTGTGAATTCTTTAGTGACTGGATACCCATGGCAGCCCCTTCCTCTTTCTTTCTAAAGAAGACGGTTGGGAAAAAGAGAAGTCCAAGCTATACATTCAGTCTAGCTGAGTAATTTTTGAACTGGATAAAAAAATAGGTGGCTTGGCCCAGATTCCCCTGAAAGCAGAGACTGAGGCAAAGTCTGAGTTGGTAGAGGATATAACCCAGGCAACAGGAGTGAGGGGCAGGAGAGAGAAACAGAACAAATTCATGAGATGTTGCCAAGCTAGCCACTGCTCCAATGGACAAGAACTCCCCCCATGGCATTTTCTTTTACTTTCCCCACTCCACCCAGCTTTATTGAGGTAGAACTGGCCTCCCAAAAGTTATATATTTCAGGTGTACAACACGATAGCTTTATATGCACATACACTGTGAAATGATTACCACGATCAAGCTAAGTAGCACCTCCATCATCTCACATCACCAGCTACCTATTTTTGTTGTGAGCACACTTAAGATCTAGTCTTTCAGCACATTACAAGTAGACAATACATTATTATCAACTACAGTCATGTTAAACTAATTTAAACTAAATCTGAGGTTGCCTCTGGACTTTGAGTCCCTAAGTAATAAATCATATGTTCATCTGGTATGCAGACATAGCCAGAGCCCAAATTTGAGAGGAGTCCTTGGTAAGCCTCAGCCAATCCTAGCAGCTGAGCATCAGTTGCAGAAGGCAGGCTGGTCAGACCACATTCAAATAAGGCAAAGCTAAGCTGCAACCAGTCAAGTTATCTCTGTTCCTTCCTTCTGTTTTCTGTTAATAGTGCTGCCTGCCCGTGTTGTGAAGCAGAACTCTCTAAGCTTGTTCTGATTTGGGGGGCTGTCTTGGCTCAGTGGAGCTCTGTGACATTTTGTTTGTATATTTTAGCAGTTACCAGGCTGTACATCAGAACCTATTTTATAACTGAAAGTTTGTTGCCTTTCCCATCATCTCGCAAGGCGTTCCTGAGGATGCGTCGTGTGTGACTCACCATTGTCCTCCCAGGGGCGCTGGGGCACCATCTGTCCATCAGCTCTGGCCACAGTGGCGGGTGTGTGAGGCACAGGAGCACACCAGCATCTCACAGGACAGCCTCTGGGAGCCCAGGGCAGGAAGCACAGGGCTTCTGACAGGCCAGGCCAGGCAGGTGTCGCCAGGGGGCTGCGGGGTGAGGTTGAGCCAGCAATGTGGTGGCGTCCCCGCCTTCTCTGTTCTCCTTTGCTCCAGTGGCACAGCCCTGCCTTAAGTCCTCT
Organism: Xerus rutilus; assembly: GCA_028644305.1. Classification (NCBI taxonomy): domain Eukaryota; kingdom Metazoa; phylum Chordata; class Mammalia; order Rodentia; family Sciuridae; genus Xerus; species Xerus rutilus. The sequence continues at coordinate 4,293,285 of CM053410.1, read as the reverse complement.
AGTATGTGAGGCGATTCGTTTCCAACTGAAGCATGGGAGGAATAGGAATGGCGATCCCAGCACTCTTCCATACCACTCTAGGCGCTGCCGGTCATTTCAATGAACTCTGAAATTCTCCAAAGTTGCTGGAACTTGCTTTTAAAAGCCCCATAAAGCATGTTTAGGAGGAATGTTAGGTTGCAGAGGGACTCATGACTCCTAAAGGGCCACAGTGGTGAGATGTCCTGCGTGCCCAGCATCAGGACAGCTTCTTTCCCATCTTGTCACTGTCCCATGGAAATGAGGGACTTTCTGAAAACTTCTGCAGTTGACGCTGACACCTCTTCAGAGTAGTGAGCTGGGTAACCTCAACTCCAGAGTGATGGAGAGGGAGAGGGATGCTCCATACAAAACAGCATCCTGAACAAGGCCAGGCCTTCGGCCACGTGGGAATCCCTTGCAAAACTCCGAGGTGCTTTGAATGCAATCTCAATGGCGCATTTTCAGGTCTTTTCAATAGAAGTAATTTGGAATCTTAATTTAGTCATGCATAGTGCTAGAGGGCAGGTAGTTGATTTATATACTTATCACCTGTGGCTAACCACATGCGTGAAGAGCAAGAGGGAATAGGTTACACTCAGACCACAGCCAGCATGTGAGGCCAGGTGTCTGAAGAAATTGATTCCCTAACTGTGGCTAAAAATCACAGCCAGGGCAACTGGCAGGGGAGGGTTACATGCAGATCTGTAGAGGAAACATGGGCCACCACCTAAGCCCAGGGAAGGACACTGCATCTCCCTGAGGAGAAGCGACACCCCAGCCCACAGAAGCAGGAGCCACTGACAAGTCAGCTGCTGGCATGTAGTTTCCACCCACTATGGATTCTCTCCCTCTGAGGATGTCTGTAAGCAGGGTGAGTGATGTCAAAGCAATGTAGTGGGACATTAGCCTCAAAAGATTCCATCTAAAACCTTAAATAAATATATATATATATATATATATATATATATATATATATATATATATATATATATATATATATATACTTTCAAGTATATTACAATTTCTGGAAAAGAATAAGCTTCATGGTGTTTGTCTAATCTAAGACAATTTAGAAATCTGAGCAGTCTATGTCCCAAATGGCACCAGAGAGTGTGGGTGGGAGTGTGAAAAATAGGAAGATGGACACAAGAGCCCCAAGAGGCTATTTCAGGGTAACCTAGGGCCATGAAAGTGGGGCAGGAACTTGAAAAGAACATGGGTAAGACTGATCATCTTTAGACAGACAGGAGGCAAGGACAGAAGCTACAGCGTTAAGGAGACATTCAGAAACAGCAGCAGCTCAGACATTTTATTTTAGAAGTTGCGATCCATACACCGCCAAGAAGGTCATACTGATGGCACCTTGTATGAATTAAGGATTTAACTGTTGGCTATGGATCTATTTGGTTGCAATTCAGCAAAAAATAATTAAGCATAAGGAAAGAATTCCATGATTTTACTCCCCTGACCCAGTGATAACTCAGAAGTTTATCCTTTGCAGATCTGGAATGCAGGATGAAGCAGGAAGTTCAGCCTGAGCCTGACCACAGGAGCAGAGGAAAGACAGGGCGGGGGAGCTGTTCTGTGAGGCAGTCCCATAAAATCAGTCTGCCAGTGTGTTTCCAAATGCCTTCAACAGCCTTGCTGAAGTTCTCATAAAGGGGATTTTCAAAACAGGTAATTGCTATAGAATTGAATTGGGGACATTGGGTGGAAAACAAGCGTAAACCACACAAAAGAGAAAATCCAGTGAAGGGGCACAAACGAAGCATTTAGAGGTGGTCAGCTTCCAGTAAGCAAATAAAATAGGTGGATGAAAAAGAAAGTAAATAAACCTCTTCTGTGCCACAAGGAAGTGTCATCTCAAGGCAGTACCAAGGTGAAGATGGCTGAAGTGTGATCATGAGCCCTGAGCACCATGAGCACAGGTGGTATTACAATCTCTGAGACTACTATGAACACCAGGCAGAATCAAAGCCTTCATTTATCACAGTCTTGAAACATAGACTCGACTATTGAATAAGATAAAGATGAATATTTACCAAGCATTGTCCATATGCATACCAATGTTGGATGCTTTATCTCACTTAATTCTCGTGACAATGTAATGAGGGAAGATATTCTCGTACTCCATTCTAATGGAAGGAAAGCAATGTTAAATCAGTTAGGGAATGCCCTGTATTCTGTTTGTTCATCCCTGTGTTCAAATACCTAGCCCAGTATCTGGCAAAAAACAAAAGAAGGCCGTGGGTACCTATCTGCTGAATGAATGGATGAATGATTGAAAGATGCCTAGAATCACCCTGGAACACCCAATGCCAAATCCTTCGGGTCTCTGCTCTATTGCTTATCACTAACAAGACAGTGAAAAGCAGTTTGAAATATGAGTTTCATGCCACTAACAAAGTGCAGCAGGCATGAGTCTTCTTCCTTCAGTATTCAATGAATCTCAGGTGTGGTTTTTATAAAACAATCCAGACACCTGTGGAGATACACCTTGCCATTTAGCCTCCCTCTCATTTTCCAAACCAAAACCTAGGCTTAAATTCAAGGTAGGCTAAGAACATTTTGAGGGAATATATGTCAATGAAGTAACCACAAACTTCCAATTTTATGAATAAATTAACTCCAAAGTATTCAACAACAGATAGTCATTAAGGAAGAAGCAGAGTAAGGAGGAGAAACTAGGCTCAAGGGGACCCTTGAGAAAGTTCCAACTCTGAGCTGAGAAGGAAAGGGCAGGGTGAGCAGCCCATGCCACACTCACCACAGCCAGGTGGCCTGCTCTGTCATCTCTGCCTGGGCAGCCAAGTCACCTCTACTCAGTGCAACACGGTCATGAAATAATCATATTGGGAGCAGGACTCACTGCAGATGCAAACGAGAGGCGGCCCGGCTGGGCCTCACAGGCCTTGCTGCTGCTCCCTGCTGCCTCCTCTAGGATCCCCAGGGAGCATCAGCCTTCAGTTCCATGCTGATGAAGGATGCAAACTTTTCCCTCTGAGGAGCTACTTTCCTCTGGCTCCAGTTATGCCTTCCAGTAGGATCAATGAGGCTGCAAACAAATCTCCATGACCAGGGCCAAAGTGGTTTCAGTACCACGGAGAGTTCCACCAGAGCTAGGAACCTGTGTGTAAGGGGACTCACAAGGAAAAGCCCCAGGGTACTGAGGATAAAGCCACAGTCTACAGCTGAATGAACCAAGAGGAACCCAGTGGTGGCAACTTCGAAGAGATCCCAAAGACCAAAGTCAATCAGAAGACGTTTTTGTGAGATAGAGTTTGAAACTTCACTCACATCACAAATTCAAAGGGCAAAAGTCATTTGTTCATTTTACAAATACTTATTAAGCATCTCTAACTTATTGAAAAATAGACTAAGCACTATGAGATAAAAGCAGAATATGGTGGCAACACTGTCCTTTGGGAAATCACCTCCCAACAAAAAGCATACAGAAGACATTTGCTTAAAAAAAAAGATTTCAGTAAAGCGATATTAAAATATAGTATAAAGAGAATTTATTTCTGGTGGTATGTTAGACTAAAAATCCTTGTTTTCTTTCCTAGGGAAACAAATAAAATATTAAATAAAATAGTAAAACCAACGTTAGTAAAAATGAATATTTTTATCTAAGTCAACAACAGAAAGTCCAAATAATTGAAATAATTGAATTATCACAAAGCAAACAAATCTGTATCACAACCACTCAGACCTACTAATGCACCTACGAGCTCTTCCAAGCCATGTTCCAGTTGACCTTAGGCCACAGGTTCCCTTCATCTTCTTGGAATCATGTGGTATTTACTCTTGGAGCGTCTGAATTCTTTCACTCAACTGTGAGAGTGATCCACGCTGCATGTGCAGCTCACTCGTTTTCATTGGTGTGGAGTATGTCTTTGTATGACTAAAGCACACAAATATAGAATTTACTGGTCTATGCCATTGTTGAAGGACATTTTCCATCGGTTTGCAGTTGCGGAGAATGCGCCTATGAAAATGACCATTGGGTGCATGTATGTGTCCCTTGGTCTGCCTCTTGTGGAGTTCTGGTTGGCACAGCACACATACAGTCATGTTCAGTCAACGCCATCACACGAACAATCGACTTACTAAAATCCCTTGAGTTGGTGAGAAAGCAAGGCATATTCAGAGAACAAAATATGTCTTCCTTCTCCCTCCCTCCCTCCCTCCTTCCCTTCTCAGCCTAAAAACCTTTAGATGGGTGTCTAGGTGAAGCAGTAGCAGCGGCCCAGCCTGGAGTGTAGGAATCCACAGGGAACACAGAGGGCATTCCCTCCTCAAGAGCAATGAAAGTCAGTAGCCACAGTAACTGGCTGCAGGTGGGTGCATGGGGGACAGCAGCATGGTGACCTTGGGGCCCAAGAGGGGCCAGGAGGGTGCCCCAGTAGAGTGTGGGGTGGCTGTGAAGCTGAACATCTAGTTGGTCTGGGAGTAAACCCATGAAGGGTGAGGGGTACAGGTCTCTGCCTGTGGGAGAAGCGGTTGAAATACTAGAAGGGAAAGCAGAGCAAGCTCCTTGGTGCCAGGTTGGAGCTGGCGGGTCCCTACGAGTCTGAGGTTTTCATGGTTACATGAAGTACCCAGAGGATGTGGGTAGAAATGTGTGCGGTCTGCACACACCCCTAAGTTTTGCCCACTCTGCATAGATAGTCTTATTTCCTCCTTTTCAGTCTGGCCGCCTTATTCCTTTTCTGGCTGCAACACCCTGGCTAGAATACCTAGTGTAGAGTTGGACAGAAGCAGCTGGGATGGGCATTTTTGCTTTGATCCTAATGTGAGGGGAAGCACTTACACTGTGCTGTTAGCTGGGTTTTTGTAGATGCTGTTATCAGGTTGACGAAGCTCCTCTATATTTCTTGCTTGTTGGGTTTTTTTTTAATCATGAAAAGCATTAGATTTTATTAATGTTTTTCTACATCTGTTGAGATAACTTTTTGGTACATTTTTAAAATAAAATTCCCATTTCCAATCTTTATGTCCCCTTCTGGATTGTTTCGAGGACTTTGGGTTTTGTTGTTTTGCTATGTCTTTGAGTTCACAGACCTTTTCCCGGGCAGTCTAAACTCCTGCTGGTTCCATCTTGACTATTTTTCATTCAGTCACTGTACCCCTACGCCACCGTGTCTCTACTGGTGGTAGTTTTTGGTTGCTAGCATTAACAAGCGGCCAGGAGTGTGGAGCTGGAACCTGCTGCCTTGTCCTCTCCAGGTTGACCTAAGGTGGCAGCAGACCTGCACTCTCTTTTGCAGCTGCTGGAACTGTACACTTGCAATTCACTGGGGGCATTGCAGAATGAAGTTCCATCAGGCCATGAGGTAGAGGTCTGTCTCCTTGCCAGCCTCCTGCCAGGCAGGCCGCCTCCCTCTAACTTATGGCTCCATTCTGTCTTTAAAACCAACCCAGGTGGCTCAAGCCCACTTCACACTTCGACTCTAACACCTCCTGCTGACTTGTGCTGCTCTGCTTCCAGCTTGAGACAGTTCTTCCAGGTGCTTCTTCTCCTGGCTTCAGCTCCGCCCAACCACGGACAGCGGGTGCATTCCCTCTGCCCTCGCGGCACTCTTTCCACAGAGCTCCGACCGTCTTGGCCTCCCTGAACTGCCAGCAGCATCTCAGCTGAGACAAGCATGGTTGCTGTTGCTGTTGTTTCAGAGAAACCACCTGGCATGACTGATATTGATATGAAATGATAAATTTCAATTCTTATAAAAAATTCACTAAAATCAGATTTTATCCTTGAATGCTTGAATGTCAGTTTGAGAAACACTGATCTATATAGGAAAAATGTAAACTCTTTACTTGTGGACTCTCATGGGTTGAACTATGTCCTTCTAACTAAGGGTATGTTGATGCCCCAACTCCAGAGCCTCAGCACGTCTCCACACATGGAGATGGGTTCTTTACAGAGGTAATCAAGGTAAATTAGGTAGCGAGGGTGGATTCTAATCCATTACGGCTGGCATTCTTATAGAAAGCAGGAATACAGACTCAGAGACACACAGGGAGAACACCAAGGGAAGTTGAAGGCAGAGATCTACAAACCGAGGGATGCCAGCAGCTGCCTGTGGACCACCAGGGAGCAGGATGGAGTCCTGGAGAAGAACCCTTATGTTACAGCCTCTGGAGGAACCCATGCAGCCACATCCTTGATTTTGTACTCCTAACCTTTAGAACAGAACAATTAATTTCTGTTTAAGCCACCCAGTTTAGTACAGAAAGCCGTTGTTTTGGCACAGAAAACAACATGAATAAACATGAAATTCAACATGTTTGTAAATCAACAAAAAATTAAGGTGTCAATGGTCCAAAATTAATTGACATCTTAATATAACTTTTACCAACATTCATATTGGTAACATAATTATTACCAATGGGAATGTTTTAGAACTTGACAAAATGATTTAATGTGTTATCCAAAAAGTAATAAAGCATTAGAAAAATCAAAAGTGTTTGCAGGCAGGCATGATCAATAACGATGGAGGGCCTGTTGTATTAAATATTGAAATGTTGGATCTATCAAAACATGGCAATTACAGAAAAAGTTCAATTAGCTTAAACAATAATGAAAATGTTGTTTTGTACAAATGAAAAGATGTATGGCTGGCTTGAAGCGACAGTTTATTCTTGAAGTTCATGATAATGGTATCAGGGTTACAAGTCTGTTTCTCTGAGGTTCTCTCTGCTAGCTTTGCTCCTTCAGTCAGCAGCATCCTTAGACTTCCTTTTCTTTTGTTCATAAAATAGCAATCAGAATGGTTGGAGCCTGATGCTTTTAACTTGCACTCAAGCGGATAGATCATGTCACATCCTCAAACCATCAAACAAATCCAGAGTTCCACCTTATGTCAGTTCTACATTAAGTGCTGACCCCTTTATCAACCACAGGGTCAAGGTTATGGTTCCGCACTTACTGAACTCTTTTTACTATAAGTTTCCTTTTGTGCAAGGAAAAGAATAAAAAGCCATTTGCACTAGGAAAAAGAGACCATATTTGATATAATTCACCAGTAAAATCATCTCTGAAGGGATTTTTAAAAAATCAATTACTTCAGTAGACACAAGAATATTTGTATTTTTAGTTCATCTTTTCAGTTGGGTATAGGGTTTTTCAAAGACTCTATTTCTTTTTATAAAAATTCTAAGTTATCAAATTTATTGTCAGTGCTCATAACATTTATTATCTTCTAACGTCTGTATTATCTACAATGATATCCCCTTTCTACTCATGAGATAGGACTTTTGTGCTTTTTTTCACTTTCAGTCTTACTATGGATTTAACCACAATTTTTGAAAGATTTATAAGTTTTCCAAAGAATCAATTTTTGACTCTATTAATTTTCTCTATGTTTATGATTTCCTTCTATTTACATTGGGTTCAATTTACCTTGTTTATTCTAACTATGCAAACTTACACAATGGATTTTTAAACATCTTTTTAAAATCAATACAGGATTTTTTAAGCTATGAATTTGCCTCTATGGACTGTGTTAGCTATATCCCATAGCTTTTGAAATGTTCAATTATAATAATCATTTAAAAAGTATTTGTTACTTCCAGTCTTTTTCAAAACTTTCTCAATTGCCAAAAAAAAAAAAGATGAAACATGACTAAAAATGATGCTAGAAATGAGAAAACTGCAAAATCCTTAAATCAGGGTCCCTTGTCTCAAATTCCTAACTAGCTTCTGGTCTTTGATTTTCATATTGAGGTTGGGAAGAAGGAAGATATCAATACCATTTCCTCATTTTCCTTTCAACTTACAGCTTTAATTAAGCCCTTTTTGATTCCATTTTCCATGATGACCCCTTTATTCAGTACTGCAGCCAAGATACAATGCAAAGCTAATCATCTATTGTCTCCTTTGTGAACTTTTAACCTGAATGGACTCAGTTGCCAAAAGGATATAAGACTCTTTTCTCTTTGTGACACTCTCTTAGAGGAACAATAGGAACTCTATAATATGTAGGTACAAAATTTACAGGATACAATAAAACTAAAATATAAAAATCTCTTTTACAGCCACAGAGAATCAAGTAGAAACAAATCAAATTGTCAAAATTACAGAGTAGGTGCTCTTTTTAGATCTGCCTAACTGGATAATTATTTAGAAGATAAGTCAATGAGTTTTACATTTATGAATACACAGAATGAATACATTTTCTAAGTCTTAAAGAAACTAAGTTTGGGAAAATCTCATTTTGCTGCAAAGTAAAAGATAACAATATCAGTCTTCTGCTTGGAATCCTATTTTTCAATTCTTAGCATTTGCATAAAAATTGATCTTCAGAATTCTGCCATCAAGTGTCAGATAAAGTAATCCAATTTTAGTTAGGTTCAGTTAACTCATCAATGCACATTGAATCAATTGGTAGAAAGTATATTGCTAATAAATGCTACAGCAACTTAAAATCCAAGTCCTCTGCTGCCTAGGCTAGTGGCTAGCATACATTATACCTAAAGGCCAACATGTCTTGTAATGCTCAAATAGCCAAAGGAGCTTATGTGTTTCAAAATCATTAAATAAATGTTCCTTAAACCATACCTAGTCTTTGAACTATTTATGGCAATGTTTTGTGCACTAGGGGAAAATGAGTATTTATTTAAAATGTAGATTGCTTGGCTTCTTCAGAACTTCCAAATCAGTGTATTTGGGGGGATTGCTGAGGAGTCTGAATTACTTATAAATTCTCAGATGATGTCTATGCAAATATACTGAGAATACTGAAAATTGCTGTATAACCTCTAATTATAGGGAGCATCCACCTCCCAAAATTGCCTAGGCCAATATTGGGCAGAAGTATTTAGAGACTAGTGAAAAGTTGAGCAAAAGCCATCTTTCTAAGGCTGCTAACAAGTGCTTTCATCTAACTTATTGAAACAAAACAATTTTTTTCTACAACATCTCTGTGAACTTTTATTTTTCAAATTTGATAAACAGTGTTCATTATTTATAGGCAACACTAGGGAACTGCTTTACCACTTGACCTACACCCCTATCCCTATGACTTTTATTCATATAATTAACTATACCATTCTTACTAGAGAAAATGGAAGTGAAATAGATATCAAGAAAAAACTGTTAACATTATACCAAATTCAAGCTGACAAACAACTTTTTCCTTGCTACTCATTTTTCATGATTAAATAATACAAACATATAAAAAGCCAAAGAAAAATGATGCACTGCACACCTGCACCAGACTCAAACCTCAGGTACCTCCTCAGCTCTTTGGGGCTGTCTGCTCTCTGGGTCTCCGGCCACTGGCTCCACCTCAGCTTTCTCCACCTAACGACTTCTCAGAACCTCATGGTTCTGCTGCCAGGGGCCAACTAGCCTCTTGACCCTGGCATTTTGGTTCCAACCTCTGGGCTCCCCCATACCTAGCAAGGCTCAGTAATTGCACCCTGGGGATTCTGGATCTTTCTGCCACTTCAGATTCAAATATAACTTTCACTGTGGGGTTCAGATCTATATCCAATATGGACTCCTCATGGCCTGGCAGTTCAACCCCTCGGGTGGAAGCACACTGAATAATTTTGGGGTGAGCTTTGACCAGGGGGCTACAGGAGATGGAAGACGACTGACAGATTCTTCTCTGTCCTTTCTCCTCCCGGACTTCTCCGAGGCTCTATTTCTCTTTACAGAATGTGTTATGAAGGGGACACAGCTGCCACACTGCTTTCTCTCTCCTGGCACCTGGTGCAGTGGTAGCCAGTACAGGTACATGACTCCTGCACAGTGCATGTGCTGATTCAGTCCCTGCTTTCCTCATGCTTGCTGTCCTGGTGGCCCCAGTGAAGTATAATCCCTTCCATTTATGAGTTAGGCTGGATTCATGAAACCCAGGCTAAACTGAGACCAGGTAGGCACTACTCAGGATAACCAGGGAATAGTTTCTTCCTTGCTGTTGTGACCTGTATGGAATATAAATTATTTATTTTATGCACATAGCATTTAGCATCAGCTAATTCTGTGACTTGGCCTTCATGAGATTTTTATATGTAAGCATTTATTTCAAGATTTCTATCCTTTAAACAAACTTTCTATCAGTTTACCTTCCTGGTAAAAATAAACACTAAAGTAATTGGGACTTTTTCCTCCCTGTATTTATATTTATATACAGGGAGGAAAAAAACCAACAATCGTCTGGCCTGAAGTTTTATTAATTCATCATGTAGTATCTTGCCGAGGTTTCTGTTCCATTCATCTTTACTTTGTGTAGGAAACTCTGCACCTTGGTTGTAATACTAAAAGCTTAAATGGATATTTCCAATTTCTCTTTGTGACAATGATGTATGCAATCATCACAAGTCCACTTACTACTCTTATTCTTGACACTACAACTGATTTTTACATAGAAAATGTTCATTATACTTCATTTTAATGCATTTTGGACATGATATCTAGAGATGCAGATAATTAAAATTACAGCATACAATGTCTTTTTTTAAAAAGTCATTAGTTCTAGAGTCCCTGCTTACATGTTAACTTAATACTGCTCATGTTAGGAGCATGACATTTAATAATACTCAGTGGTGTTAACCAAGCCTTTAAGAAGTAAATTTTCTCCACAAAAATTTTAAGATTTAGTGATGCTTAGTGCAGTGCTCACATACCATTTCACAGAATTCTTAGAAGAAAATAAACATGAAATGTATGAAGCATTAATAGAGCTGGACTGCACTGCGGGAGTGTGGGTTTGGTGGGTTAAGGGGTCTGCAATGAGCCACTAGGATATTTGATTTATTTTGAGCTGAAGGCATGTGAGTTCCTGAAATCCCTTATCTGCCTAAAGGCAGAATCTTCCCAAAGAGCTCAATCATCCCAAATCCCCCGAGAGTAACTCTCATCTCTTGGAGGCACCGGGTACCTAGACGCTACCATAAAACTGTATCCCATCTAGTCTTCTAAGGGTGCCTTTATCTTTCAAAAAGTCCATTTGTCTTTCCATGAGTGCCCTTTCTCTCCACCTTCTAAGAAGCCACCTGTTCTCCCAGAAGTGCTCCTCTGCCCCACTCTGTGCCCTATTAGGATGGTACATAATCCCCAGGTTCTTACCACCATCTGAGTTATATTTTTCTCTCAACATCTGTCTATTCTTCTACTAATCTCACATTTGCCAGTTTAATTTGCAGGTCTCTAAACACAGAATATAACAGAGTAGAGGAAAAGTTTTTCTCCCTGGCATGGGGCAAGAAAGGCAAACTAGTTTCTCCTTTGCCATTAAAACCCCACTGACAGACACACTACCATATAGGATTCTTTGATCTTTTCAAAATGATGATGTCCAAAGCCTTTAAAAAGAAAATATGAACCAAAATTATTTTAACATGATGAATATTACAACTGTAACTAGATCTTTTTAGCCACAATAAAGTAACTTCATAGACAGGAAAACCAAGATCTCTATATAGAAATAAGTTTGATACCAAAGCAAAATATAATATGAAGCTTTCTTATTGTGTTGAACTAAAATTGACATTCAGGTTTTTTTAATTCAGAAATAGCTACGCTTGATGGTACATTTTGAAACCAGTTATTCATTTAATTAATTACTCCTAGAGTCCTTTTATCACAGAAGCAGAACATCAGAGAATACCAATGATATTTCACCAAAAACTTTAGTAACTCTGCTTCCTTTCCCCCAAAGTCATTAGGAACCTATTTTTCCAAACTTTTTGGTTGCAAGAAAAAGATGAACAAGAAACCTGACTTCTTTCAAAACACTCCAGCTCCCCTACTAACCAGCAGAAACCAGAGCTGAGTCATTTAACCTGCCTGGATAACCTCCTCTAAATGTGGCTGCCCAAGTCCTCAGTGCCCCCAGATCCTGGGAGTCATAGGAGGTCAGCCAGAGGAGGCAGGCCAGTCACAGCCCCTTGTTCCTGTTCTGAGCTGTGATAGTATAAAACACTCTCTGACATGGGGAACACAGAACCTAAAGGACTTATTAGCCACCTGTTTCTCATCACATGAGCTATCCATCTACAACAGGCTGTCAAATCTCACACTGAAGCCAGTCCCATTAAGGATGTGAGCCCCTAGTGCTCATGGTTATTAGCAGACTCAGGAGCCATCCAGCACAAGGGTCAAGCCAGGAAGCTTCCTTTTCCAGCTTCTATCATGGAAGTGCAGACTGCTGGGCAGGAATGGAGGTGGCAGGGAGGTCACCCTCTTCACAGCACAGTAGGTATTTACAAAAAAAGTTCAGAGAATGTCTGTCTAAACTTCCTCTGAGTCAGATTTTTATGAATTTCATTCTTGAGTAAAGATAATATTTTTAAAGTTCTATGTTCACAGTCAATGAGGCACTCACCAGTGATCACCACCCAGAGACCCTAACAGAGATGGGGCCACATTGGTATAGTAACCCAGAAAGTGAGAGCTTAAAAAAAAAAAGGAACATTTTTCCAGGAAAGCCAGAAAATGGAAAAATGTTCTATTTTCCTGAATATGATTTTGCAATCAGGTCTGAAGTTTGCTCACTACAATATGACTTTTCATGAGTTTTTGTGGGGCTGAGAACAAACTGCCTCCTGTAGATGAAAAATAATGATCCCTCCAAGAAGCACCATTTAGACTCTCTCAACCTGAATGCATTTGGAAAATTTCAACTGTGAACCTCAACTTGCTTGATGGACTAGATTCAAAAGTTGTTTCAGGGAGAAAACACATGAGAGGAACAGATAAAATAAGAGCAGGATTGTGTGTGTGTAGACCTGAGCTAGGAACACCCAGGGTCTACCGTAGTGCTGTGAATGTTTGAATATTGTTATAAAATTGCTAAAACAATTACATTTTTTGAGCTTGGGTTGGGCGGTCCCAAGTTGAATTGGAACTGGACAGCCACATTGCTTTTAAGGTTTGTTAAGACACTGTCTGAGGTGTTAAGGACGCTGACATGGGAAGCTCCCGCTTCCTCTGAAGAACTCCAGAAGGGTAGCAAGGGTTCTTCTCTGCTGGCTGTTGGTGAGGCTGGGGAACATGTGGCCCCTCCAGAGACCATTGTGCTCCTTTACTCTTCCCTCAACACTGAGGTATGTGCAAAGCCCCAGGCCGAGATTCCCCAGATTCTAACCTCTTTCCCACTTCCCAGAATCCAAACCTGGGAGCCACCAGTCAGTAGAGTACACAAGAACTTGCAGAATGTAGGAGCAACTATGAATCCATTCCATCACTCTCATCCATGTTGTTGTTTTGTGTCAACTGTTTTTGGTATTATAAACAGAAGACCCGTCTCCATCACTGGCTTGTCCTGAAGAAAGATAGGAATATCAAAGGGCACATTGCCCTCTGCCACTAACAAGGGCAATGTGCCCTTTGATATTTTATGCAGCTGACTTGATTGACTTCAGACTCCAAGGGGCAGATCCCTTCCCTGGGCAGCTTAGAAGTTAAATTTGGTACAACCAAATTTATTCCTTTCCCCAAGTAAGTGATACCCAAATACAAGGCAGAAGCCAGGTGTTAGAGGAGGTGGGATGCTGCGTTGGCCCCACAATCACAAATCCTGCAAACCCGCTCAACTGCATGTGTGTCTGGCAGTGTGAAAGGTCTCAGCACGGTGTTGGGAACTGTCCCACACCCATCTACCCATCTTAACTCAAAGGCAAGGTTTCATGAGCCCCAGAGATAAGTGAAATGGAGAAAAAAGAGAGGATGAGAAAGTTAGTTAAATAGTTTAATCAGAGCAGTTTTACAATTCTAAAATTAACAAGCAGACTTGTAATAAAAGAGCTCCAATGTTTGCAAAATGACCTTACTTCCATTCTGAACCTGTCTTTTAAATTGTAAAGATTAGCGTTACATTTAAAAGGACTCAAAATGGAAACAATGGAGCAATTTATATATCACCCATGGTCTGTGATGCAATTGATGAAATCCCTGAATGGATATTGCTTCAGCTTTGATATCAAAAAATGGCCTGACGAGAAGTCCTGAATCAACGACTGATCACGGGTGGCCAAAAGAAAGAGGAAAACCCAAAACTACCGTCAAGTTCATAATGTATCACATTGTTGGTGGATGACACTGGCTCCAAATGTACAAGTAAGCCCACGACACTTTATTACTATGGATATAATTATCACGGAAGTTCTCTCATGTTGATCAACTTGCTTCGGAAGGTTTTCTTGGTTCGTTGAAACTTGCATAATAAACATGCAATGAATGATTTCTTCTGAAAGTGCGTTTTTTGCAGTCTTTTTGTTTTCATACAAAGATTTCATAACGTTGCAATGTTGCATCGGAGCATTATCAAAATAAGAGCAGGAGCAGACGGGGAGGGTGAATGAGGAGCAGCTGATGAGAGAGCCTCGTCCATCCTGAGTCACGCCACCCATCTTTTAAACAGGTGAGATAGCTTTCCTTACCCTCCCCCACCAAAGAAAAGAATGAAGAGAGAAAACAAAACAAAAAAAACTCATGAAACCAATCTAACTAAGGGAAAAAGGTGGACGTAAAGAAAACAAAGATGCTTTTCATGCACATCTTCTGCATAGCTCAACCCACAGAGAATAAGGCACGGTTTCCCTTCGCAACTGGTGTCCACGGCATTCGGCTAAGTGCTACAGTGCTGTGACCCTCAGACAGTTCCCTTCCAGATGGTGAAATAAAGAGGCCGGTGAGTGTGGCTGCCACGCTCCACTGTGAAGGTCCCATGGCTCAGGAGGCGTCCAGGACCCTCAGAAGAAACTGCCCGCGTGGTATGATAGAAAATGTCCTCAATGGTTTTCTTCCCAGAGTTCCCATTTTGTCTGAGTATGAATTTAGATTATTCTTCAGTCTTTATTTCTCAAAGAAAATACACGAGGTGGGGGGAAAACAGTCAGTTCCTTAGAGATGGAGCTCTCATGCTCCCAGAAGGCCCAGAATGCTGGCCATTGACCAAATCAGCACGCTTTTTCCAAGAGGACAGAGACAGACAGGGTGGGCAGGGGAGGCAGAGAGAGGCAGGGGGAGTTGCTTTTGGTTTCAGAGGTGGTCAGGGCACGATTTTAATTTAGTTGGTCTTCATACTGTTTCCGGAAACAATCCCCTGCTGGGAAAAATTCCCAGCACCTCTCTTGATACATTTTCCAGACGTAAGATTCCTAAAAGGCCAAGGAAATGTGTTAACATGGTCCAGATCTGTGTGCAAAGCTCAACTACGTTGATGGAGAACACGGAGAAATCCAAATCTATTCATTTTCAAACTAACTACAGGGGCCTTATTTACTTCTGGGAATAAAAACATAATAATGATAAAAATATACTTGTGGTAAGTGCTTTTGAGGGTTTTTAAAAACATTATTATGTGATGAGCAGTCCTGAAAGGGGACTTTCAAATAGCCTAAAAACCTTAGACATTTAGTGTGCAGTCATTTTTAACTAACAGTAATAGTGAGCTGAAGTTCATTTGAAACCATTGGCCATCTGATTAAGCAATCAAGGGCATTATAATTAAAAACACTGAATTTTCTTACAGCTTCCAAATGCAAACCCAACCCTGAAAAGCTTAAGATGAGAAATCAGAATTTTACTTTTTCAAAGAAGGCAATCTTTCCAGACTCCTTCACGATAACAGGCGTTCACATCAGGACACCTCCGCCCATACTCAAGCCTCATTATTTCCCCATGTATTGGGCTTCTCTTCCCATTCTTTCTTTCTGAAGAGGTACAGTCACTGTTACCTACCTGTCCTGTGTGTTCGGTTTCATCTTTGTTTATGAGATACATCAGAAAAAACCTACAGATACAGAGAGATTCATCAGGAAGGGGTTATGTGAAAATATCAGAACAAATAGGAAATATTTTTATACATGTTATGCTGCACTGCATTGTGGCAGGCACAGAGGAAGTGCTACACAGCTTGTGGAATATTAATTACAGTGCACCGCAGAGAGCTAAGGATGTGTTTTGACTTGACTTTCTGATCTGGTGCACGGTCTCACCCTGACTGCAGGTTAGAATACACACCTCCGTCAGAGTCCAAGCAACACTAAAGAACAGGAATTGAAGACTTGCTTAGTAAGATGTCCCCACTTAATGATGGATTTTCCCTACAATGCTCCTCTGCATTTCATCTATTTAATACTAAAAAGGATTTGGGCCAGAAACATTTTACCCAACTATAATTTTGGCTACTTCCAAGTAATGGCCAGATTTCTATGTATTAAAAAATAACTCAAAAGCAACATTTAACTGGGCTTCCAGTAATGCCTAAAGATGTGTAATTCTGCAGATTTAATAAAAAGCAGGCTTCAGGCATCCCTAGGAAGCCACTGGAGGATTCCTGTTTGAGAGGGGGAAGAACCAAGACTCCCCCAGAGGCTCTGTACCCCATTCTTTCCCCTCCACGTTCTGGAAAGAATCCTTCATATGAAGAGCTGCAGCTTCATTTCATAATTCAACCTACTCCAGAGGAAAAGACAGCCCCCCGCCCCCCGCCATGCCTCAAGCTTCCTGGAATGGGCAGAAGAATCTGGCTGGGCACTCACAGGTAGTTGGCCAAGTTGTGCTCCTGCAAAGTGTGGGTTTCAAAGCCATGTGGCACCGTGTCGAAGTAGTCATTGCCTATCCCACAGATGAAGCACTTGGTCTGGGGGACAAAGGGAAACATTCAACGTCAGGGTCTTCACAAAGCACAACACAATTCATCACACAGCACCAGCTCTTTGTTTTTCTTAGTATACATCAAAGATCCCTGTGTGTCTGTGCCAGACCCCTGAAGGTGAATCTAACTGTTGCCACAACTACATTTTAGTGTAGTTTAAATGACACTAGTACTGGCAGCAAGTAATAAATGCAGAGCAGGAGAAAGAGGGCTAAAAGGCACTAACTTTTCCTTATTTCCTGCAGCCTGTGCACGCACGTCCAGACGTCGCAACCACTCTTGATCACGACATTGACTAAAGATACACAGGCAGGCATTCTAGCAACTCAGTGTGGGTCTGCCCTGGGCCAGGCACTGGGAGAGGTAAGAATTAATCAATGGATGTGTGCCGGAGTGCCTGTCAATTCCAGGAACTGGGCGCCTGGTTCTTTTGCCTCCCTTTCCTCTGGAATCCGCCTCTCCTCGTGCAGACCATAGAATGGCAGCTGCTTGCTCGGCCACCTACAAGACCGGCCCGCACACACCCCAGGAGCAGCAGCCCCTCCATTTCATGATCTGAATTTTAGAATTAGAATGACTATGTATGAGGTCAAGTGGGTTCAGCGATGACTCCTCAGGTGCCTCAGATGCTCCGGTTTCCCCACCACCTGGAAGCTGATTGATTTCATCTGAAGCATGCTTATGAGCCAGGTTCTGGGTCCTGGGATCATGATGATAATGATCATTTATAAATTTTGCCCCTCCTTATTGGTCAACAACTGCTGACCAGATTTAGGATTTGGGAGAATAATCGGCTCTTTGCACAGCTCCACTGGATGTCCCTTAAACCAAACAGGTGCAAGCCACACTAGACAGCTGTTCCACAAGCTTGCTCTTCCTCTGTTGACCCAGGTGAGCTAACTGAGCCACCATCTAGGGGCTCATGCCTGCAGCCCAAGGTCTGCTGGCTTGCTCCACCTCCTTGTCCTCTGCACTTGGCCCATCGAGTTCTTTCTCAGTCCAGCTCCCAAGTACACCTGTGTCCATCTCGTTCCTGCCTCCTCAGGGTACTTCCTCAGCAACCTCAGAGGTTCTTCATAGTCTTTCCCTGGAAATGCTGATGGCCTCTTCTGCTGCTCCTGGTCTGGCCAGTTTCTAGTCCACTAACCCTAACCCTCATTTTACCCTTTAGGATGCAAATTGCACCACCTTGCTGCCCTGTCAAACCCTTGCCTTCTTCCCTACAGTCCACGCGTTCAATTAAATTTCTCAAGTGAGCTTTTATTAGGCTCTTCATTCACTGGTTTCCCTCTCAAGCTCCATCACTAGCATTTGAAGCTTCATCCTCAACCATTTATGCTCTCAGGAAAATTTTTGCATATCCAAATTCCCTAAAACCAGAGCCTTGGCAATAGGGCCTCAGATGGTGAGGTTCTCACACAATTCCATGTGAATGGTACCCTGGAGACGGGTATGGACCAGGAGGGGACAGTGGGCAGGGAGGCCCCACTGTCCTGCTCTCACTCTCAAACCACGCCTCCACTAGCTTTAAGCCTCAGCTTGGGCATCCCTTCCAGGAAGTCCCCTGATCATCCAGGAGTGACCAGCACAGCCCTGGAGACCCCAGCACTCAGGGCTGACCCCTGACAGGAGCTCCTCCCACTGCCCTGTAATCAGTCACCTGTGCACCTGTCTGTTGGTGGATCTGCGGTTGGGAGGAAGGGTCTCCCCACTTTTTCAAGGCGGATGGCACCCATTACTGCAGTCCAGGTCCAGCCTGGCCCACCATTTTAGCACATGTATTGGCTGAACTGAAAACAGGCCAATGAAAGCACATGTGGTGTGGATCCCTGAGCCCCTTTCCCCACATGCATGCTTCTCCTGCAGAGGCAGAGGAGGAGGAGCAGCATGATCACGAAGCCACGTCACAGGCAGGGCTCACCTCCATGTCTTCCTTGACTTGCTCCTGTTGGTCTCTCAGTTCCCCAAAAGCATCAATAATCAAACCTAGTGTTAAACAGAGACACCACTTAATCTTTACCGACCAGAGAATAACAAATTCACAGTCCTCTCCTGTTCCTTCTGAAGAAAGGGGAATATATACCACCCTATCAGAGAAGGCCCCGAGCCTGGTAAACGTACCAGCTCACATCCAACACTCCTACCGGGGAGTTGCTCTCTCTTGGTGGAGAAGAAGTTACCGGAGTAACACTCACTAAACAAGCATTTAAAATGAGTTGACAGAGCACAAGAAACTGCTGACCAGCGCGTAACTACCTACTTCATGCTGAAAAAGAACAACTGAGGTTTCTGGTTGTAAAGTACAGAAAATCCTCCCAAGATGACTTTGCAGTATTACATTGCAAATAAAACCAGCACCTAAACTGGGAAACCTGCATTCCACCCCTTTCCCGCTAGGCCGGCTCCCAGCTTTGGTCACGTGCAGCTCCCAGAAGCTGCAGCGGGCAGTCCTATTTCAGCCCCTTCTCCCGTGACGTCCTGGCTGTTCACTTTCTTCCAAGTGTTTTATGATTTGCCATCTTACCAAACACTTCTGCTACACTCAATACAGACATAACACATGGACTGTGAATCTCTTACACTTCTCCGCGTATTCGAGCAAAAAAAAAATAACGATGCCTCTTTTTGCCTGTGGGACTTAAAGGGTACTGTCACATTTATAGACGTTTTGATCAAGTCAAGATAAATGTGTGAAGCAGAGAAAATAAAATGAATGATTTTTTCTGAGAGAAAAAGACCACACTCCACATTAGCCTAAAGTAAAAAGAAGAACCAGTGGGTCCTGGTAGCCCCATGGCTAGAAGTGAGGACAGAGTCCAGACTGCCCCAGACTAGGTGTGAGCTCCAGCCCAGCACTGTGGGGCTTCACACTCTGGTCAAGCTGCGCAGACTCAGCGCAGCTGCTACTTCCCAGGCAGAGTGTGGGTGACAGCCTGGTCCTCAGGATGTCGGTGAGAGGGGAACATGATGGAATCACGTGCCTGGCACGAGGCAGGTTCTCAGCAGCCAGAGCACTGGCTGTTTATGTTGCCCTAATTACATGTCAGGCATCACACTGGGCATCTGCATGGGTATTACTTTACAAAACCTCTCAACAACCACGCATCAGGCTCAGATTTACAGAGCTTTCCTGTGACAGACCCACATGGCTCTGGTTCACCCAGCACCCCAACTCCTCAAGCTGCTAAGCAGCAGGACTAGGATTCCAACCCCCTGAAGTGCTCTTATTCAAGGGAGACCAAATAAACCTGCACCCTCTTGCCTCTCAGGCCCCATTCTCCTTAGTTTCCCCTGTATGAGTTGCAGTAGGAAGAAACAGGGAAAGGCAAAGTTCTTTTGGGCTTTGCCAGAAAACACATGGCATCCTGGCCCCACCCTGAGCATCAGCTCCAACCACAGTAGCTCAAGTTCCAGAGGTCCTCGGAGGAGGCTCACCTTGTATGATGGCCAGGAGGATGACAATCACAAAGAAGAAGAAGGTGATGTCGAAGATGATGCGGTAGATCTCATACTCATCTCCCGCTGGGTCCTCAATCTCATCTCCGATGCCCCCTCCAGCACGCACCCCCACGTACATGTGGAACATGTAGCACTGGAAAGGACAGAAGGTGCCACTTCTTGGGGGATATCTCCCAGTCTTACCTTCAAGATCCCTGCTGGATGAGGTGGTGCACACCTGTAACCCCAATGACTTGGGAGGCTGAGGCAGGAGGATCATGAGTTCAACATCAGCCTCAGCAATTTAGTGGGGCTGTAAGCAATTTAGTGAGACCCTGTCTCAAAATAAAAAAAATGAAAAGGGCTAGGGATGTGGCTCAGTGGCTGAGCACTGCTGGGTTCAATCCCTGGTACAAAAAGAAAAAGTAAAGAAAAGACTTCTGAGGTTTTCTCTCTGCTTCACAATCCTTACTCTGGAAATGAGAAGCCTCTCCAAATCACCTTGTTGCATTTTAATCCTGATAACTCTAATGCAAACACTTAGCTCCTACACGCCACTGTCTTTCAATCAAAACTCCATGCTATGCACTCTGCTTAGTACCTTCTGTCTCACTGTACAGATCATGAAAAACCCTTCATTAGCATATGGACACCAATACATTTAGGATAATAAGGTCTCATGATCCCATTGAAGGACATGAAAAAAACATGAGTGCACTGTCCAGCTATTTGATGACAGCAGCAGAGGGAAGGGGGAGGAGAGACCAATGATGTACACCCTGGAATCTCAGAATCTGAGCTGGAGAAGAGCAGACTTTACATCCCTGACCCTCCTCTCATCTAGCAAGCATGGAATGGGAGGCTGGGATTCTTTCCTACTTTAATATCCAAGATAAAGATGGAAGATGGAGGGAAGAGAGGGAAGAAACAGCAGCTCATCGGTTAAACCCTGAAACAAAAGCAGCAAGTACAGCCGGCTGCCGGCGCCCGGCCAGGGAGAAGAGGGCTCCCACAGAGGCTCCAGGCAGGGCTGTCCCCAGTGCCACTGGCATTTGGCTTGGGCAATTCCTCGCTGCAGAGAACTCTCTATACATTGTAGGCTGTCTGGGAAGGATCCTGTGACCTCAATCTACAAGATGCCAGTAGCATCTCAGTCCCTGGTGACAACAAAAACCTGTCTCCTGATGTCACCCCTATGGGCAAAGTCATGCCGGATTGAGTCCCTGGCTTAGAGCACCCGATGTTTCATCCTCATTCAAGGTAGATCCTGAGTCCCCATCTCGGGAATTTAGCCCACTCACTCTCTAAGCTGTCTTCACACTGCCTGCCCCACGCCTGCTCCAGGCAAACTCTTCCTGACCCTAGATCTCTGCTCGTGCATCCGCCTTATGTAACATCTTTCTCATCTTCATCCCAGTCTGGCTCATCCTTTTGGGAATAAACTAATAACTCACTCCCCATAAGCCCTTTTCAGATTGTCCCAGACACTCTGATTGACCTGACTGCCGTGCCACTCGACAATTCAAAGCCCATTTACTTGCTGCCCCAACAGGGAAGAGCCAAAGGCCCTGAAGCGCCCTCTCACTTGGTGACACAGGGCACTCCTGGCCCTCTGCTCCCTTTCTAGCCTCCTTCTCAGCCTCCCCATCTCCCTCTCTCTGCAGGAGCAAATGCCGGGACTGCGCTCTCTGATCCTTTTTCAACTCTCCCTTGGGGAACCCTCCCCCGTTTCCTGGCTTACTGACTCACTGGGCCGATGCCTCCAGCCTGCAGTCTTTCCAGCCTTGCCATCTTTCCTGAACTGCACACCTGGACACCAGCTTGCCTGGTGGTCTGTCTCACTCCACCAGAACTGACTCCTGCTCCAGCGCTAGTGCCTAAAACAACACCTGGCACAAGACAGAGACTCTAAGCTCATCTGTGGATGAATGAGGGTGAGGTGAGCTGTTTTGGTGGAGGCCGTGCCCTCAACCCATTGGCCTCAGCTTCTCAGGTGACCTGAAATAGCAGCAAATGCGAGCAAAGAACAGGCAGCGAGAGGACACCAAAGTGCTGCTTGCTGGAGGGAGACCAAGAGCTCATGCATCCGACAGATGCAGGAGATAAAAGGTTCCCTGGGTTAGAGGCCTGGAATGGAAAGAGCAGGATTCAATGAAGGTGTGTCATTCAGAAGAGTTTTGTGAGCCTGGCACACAGTGGCCAAGCCCAGGACAGCGTCTTTGTGCCAGAGAGGCCAGGGCAGCCCTTTAGAGCTGGATGAGGCTGAGGGTGCCTGGCCCTAACTGCACAAGAGGATCTCTCAGAGGCTCAAACGTTCTGGATTCCTAATTCCATCTACTGAATCCATCTCTGGAAGTGAAATTTTAAAGGAAGTCACTTTCAAAAACAACCCCCTGGGAGACTGCAATGGTTTCTCAGAACTTGATGTCTGAAGCTGTTGCCAGGGGATCTGTGGGGTGAGGACGCCTTGTTTTCACTGCTTTTCCTGAACACTGTTCGAGTTCTTTTTAGCACACATATTTCTTATTTTTACTAGGAAGAATTGTAGACATGTTCTCCAAATCTGTATCTCCATATGTTCTTGGCTGTGGCCAGAGGAAAGGGGCAGCTGTAACCGCAGCTGCCCAGGTCATGGAGTGGCACAGGCCATTTTACCGTGTTCCCTAGTTTTACCAGCACAGCTTTGTGTTCAGAATCTCCCTCGTTAGCTTGGGGACTCAGTTTGGGCAATCCACTTGCCCTTGGTCTGGAAGGCTGGCATGTCTGCATATCAAATTCTGGTCCTGGGATCCCCACACAAGCAGCCACAGGAAGCAGCAAGGAGGACATGGTTCCAGTTCACGTCCTGGCATGTCCTGGCTCTCCAGCTCGGCTTGTTCAGAGCTGCGTGGGATAGTGCTAGCGTGCACCATCCGGCTAGTTCCTCTGAGTGACTCCTGTTGACCAAGACTTTTGGACTATAATTGGCTTTCCATAAAGAGCTTTTCTTTAGGAAAGAGAACATGTCAACCTGCTACATGAAATCTTTCCCCTGCTGAGGCTTGAACGCAGGGCCTTGCATGTGGTAGGCAAATGCTCTACCAGGGAGCTACACCTGCAGCCTGCTACGTGAGCTCTTAATTAGTGGGATTTGGCAATGTCTCCTCCCTTTTCTCTCTCTCTCAAGCCACCCAACCAGCCTCTCCTAGCAGCTTCCCTGCATCTCACTACCCACATCCCTTCTATGTCAATTCCAAGCATGATGAGTAAGTGATTCCAACACAGTTCAGCAGCAAATTCACGGCCATACTGAAAAGATAATGGATTTGATTATTTAGGCTCAACAAAACACCACATTTGAAAAGAATAAGGGCACAGTTCACCAGTGGGATTTTGGTGCCGATTCCCATGACTCGGTGGGCCCAGATGCAGCATGCAGATGGCTGCAGTGGTGCCATGTGGGGTACGTGGTAGCCCTACTATGGTGGGGAGGTCAGGCTTTCAGCAAACGAGTTATCCTTCCGCTCCTGAAAATGAGAGTCCTTTGTCTACTTTTCTTTTCACAGAATTAGCCAAACCTGGTAACAAGAGCTAGACATGGGAAGATGTCATTCTTTGAGGAAAAATAAGATACACTTCTTTCAGAGCATGTGAGTAATGAGAAAGAAAAGTGTCTGCTTCCACAAAAATGGGAAACAGGCTGCTGTTAATTCTCAGGATTTTATATGCTACACCTTTTCTTCCTCATCTACCTCCAAATGGATTTATTCTGGGGTTGATCATTATATTACCTTCGGGAGGACTAGTGAAGATTTTTTTTGAGACTTTGTGTTGAACAAAAAAGGGGAGAGGAAAAAGAGGCTGGAAGAGAGAAAATTAAATAAAATTGAGAGATTACTTGCTAGGAAAGGTGAGCAAATGGGTGAGACTGATTAACTGGGACCATCTAGAATGATTACCTAACTTCCAGGAGGGTGCTCCCCTTCTCTATCATCCAAAAAAGCCTTTTCCAAAGCAGACAGGCCTTGGTAGTCCTCCCTGAGCCACGAGTACAGGGGGTCTAGGTGGGCCACCAGCATTGTGGGTTTACAGAGCTGCCCCCATGATTCTTGCCCTGGGGAGATGAATGTCCTTACACAGGTCCCTAGTTTCCCTGGCCACTTAGCTGCAACCATCTCTTGGACTTTAGATCATTTTTCACTTTCTCCTCCTACATTCTTGGTGAGGAGGTTTGAATTCTATCAGGACACCGCTGGTTTAAGTAGATGCTCAGATTCAAAGCATCATAATCCAGGAAAAAATAAATCTCCAGTGAACCAGGAGTTGTAAAACTGCAGCCACAGCGCCACCTGCTGTGAGGCAGGACAGCTGCAGGAGCACCGACCTTGAGAGGCTCCCTGGACTGCTGGCCTTGCCCTCCTGCAGAGGCGGTGGACATGCGCATGAGGCCCACAGCAGGACATGAGTGAGGAACCAAGAGAGAACAGAGATGCTTGCAGAAGAGAGATCTCACCCCATGAAAAGGAACTGCTAAAAAGACATCACCCAGAAGGGCTTCTCTTGTGAGAACCAAATTAAAATTAGATGTGACCATTTCCGTTTCTTTCCCACCGATGGGCACACTGGGCTCTACTTTGAAACAGCACTATGATTGGTTACACTTTACACCCATGTGGCTTTTTAAAGAAGACACAGCACACGGGTTAGTAAGAAACCAGTTAACATGGGGTGCTTAAGAACAAGCAGCTGGCCATGAGCTTGAGCAAAGCCTCAGACTCCTGCTTGGTCTTCCTGAGTGGCAGCACCCATGTGTCCTCATGGACAGGCTAAGAGCTGGGGCGTGGCTAGTGTCTGGGAACTGCATTTTCTCTTGTGGGGAAGAAACGTTTGGGATATCCTTATGATGCCCACAACCTCACCACAGTCCAAGGCAAGGTAGTAAGCTCATTGCTGGGCCCAGAGATGTGAGACCCTGCAACAGAGCTAGGCTCACACAGTCTCAATCATAAAGACTCTCAGTAAGCCCTTGAACAGAAGGAAACCAAGGCTCCAGCCAAGTTCACTGTTCAAACCATCAAGAGCTGTCCTTCTTCCTGGGAAAGAGGGACAAATTCTCCAGCTTCTGTATTTGTGTCCTGTGTACCTGGGCAAAAGCAAGCAGGTGGAGGCCGTCATCTTCCTAAGCAAAGTTAACAGGAGTGAGGGAAGTGCATCCTGAGACCCACAGGGAGAACGCAGTCCTCTAAGGATGCTCTGATTACAGCTTAACCAGGGTCGAGTACGACTGTGCTGTGCAGGGGAGACCAGGGTGGTGCCGAGGGCTTACTCGGGCATGGAAAGGAGAACCAGGGTGGCAGATGATCCCCACCTAACACTGTCACTCAATGTCACCATGAGATCACCCCCACCATCCACCAGTATTGCAGATCAGGTTACTCTGCGAGGTTTTCCAAAACTCTGGAATTTGGGGGGGGGAAGCTTTTCTTGGAAGATCTTCTTAGAAATAAAGGAGCTTAGCAGAATTTCTACAAAGGTGTTACCATGCAAATTCCTTGAGGGCAAGGATGGGGCTTGCTCAGTAAGACTCTATTCTTGACAAATGTCTGGCACAAAAATAGCAATTAATAGCACATGGCACAGAGCAATGGCTGTACAGCGACTCTTCCCAACCATGGGGCCTACAGCAAGCTGCTCCAACTCTCAGGAGCTCAGTCTCCTCATCTGTAAAAGGTGGACGATAACAGCACCTCCATAGCATAACTGTCAGGAGGTCTTGGTCTTGGCCAACGCCTGGTACATTATTTACTTATATTAAGTTCTATACAAGTACTTGATGAATAATCAAGTTCAAGTTATAAACCTGTAACTGGGACAGCATTTCTTCCTTTTGAGGAACTGAGCTTTGGATAAATGACCGTGACTGTCATATATTGTCAAAGTAGGTGACTGGCATATGGACAGCACAACGTCATATGCAGAACATCTTCAGGATGGTAATAGGGATTAAACCTGGGAGAATTAAGAGTGTCCTGTTAGCCACCTCACTTGGCTTCCCGTATGCCCTGCCCCTTCCCTGGGGCAGGAAATCCACCCTGTAGATGGTTTCAATATTGAGAAGAATCGAATTAAGCTCTCTTTCATAACATGGTGGAGGAAAACAGTCATAGACTTCTAAAGTAAAATAAATAACATATTTGGTTAAAAAAAAATAACTCGGGGGAAAAAAAGGGTATGAAATGAAAAGCATACATCTTTCCCCTTCCCCTGCTCTGTGGTCCAAATCCCAGCACACCCTCTCACAGCACTGTCCAAGGTCTTGCTTTGTTCCTGCCACTTCAATGGAATCTGTATGTCCCTCCATATTAGCATACAGATTTCCCTCATTTTTAAGTAGCTACATGCTTTCAATGAATTTACCATACTCATTTAATCAGGGCTCTGTTGATAATTTAGATTATTTCCAATTTGTGAGAATAGCTAATGGCCTTGAATACATAGGGGTATATTTGTGAGTAAACCTTTAGGTAAATTACCAGCAGTGATATTGACAGGTCAAAGGATATGTGTACTTGAAATCTTGACAGATATTGCAAAAATTCTCTAAAATTGTTGCAATGATTCACATTCCCAGTAAGACTCATGAAAGTGCGGGTTCCCCACCAATTCGCCAACTCTGATGGTCAGCAAACTTTAAAACTTTTCAAGCTTAATGGATAAAAAGTGAGTTTTCATTGTTTCAATTTGCATTTCTTTCTCTGTGACAGGGGTTTAGCATCTTTTCTTATTTACAAAACCATGGAATTCATTTCACTCTAAATTGTCTGCCTATGTAATTGGCCATTTTTTCTCCTGGCTTATGTCTTTTTAATGATGTGGTAGGGAATTTACAAATGAAGGAAACTGGCTCTTTGTTTTGGCACTTAATATATTTTTTGCCAGTCTATCCCTTGTCTTTAAGACTTCATTTGTAGTTGTTCTTTTTTCAACTAATTTTTAGCATTCATGGATCCCAGGTTTTACATCATACTTGGAAAGACCTTTCCACATTTAAAAAGTATTATTATTTTAAGGAATCAAACCTGTCTTGTTCCTGATTTAAACAGGAACAAGATTTCCTGATTTACATTTTTCCATTCCCCACCCCCAGCAGCTGGTCCACGGTGCCAATGTCATTTATTGAATTATTTTTCATTTCAATATCACAAATCACCTTTATCATATTTTCATTTCCATGAGTATTCGTATCTGTTTTAAAACTTTCTATTCTGTTCCACTGATGGGCCATTCTGCAGTACAAAGCTGTCTTAATTATCAGTCTGCTTTGTATTGGTATTTCTCTCCGTCACTCTTTAGTATCATTATAGTAGCCCCCTTTACTTCTACCCACAATTCCAATTATGCAGATATTTCTATAAGGAGCTCATGGAAGGATCCATCTCTTTCCATCTAGCAGTACATCCTTTGTCTCATTTTCCACTTCCTGACCTAACAGCTCATATGACATAATTTCTGACGTGCCATCATTGGAGGGGCAGGTTAAGGAAGAGCAACATCAAGCCATATGAAATCTTGAACACCTAATGATTTTGAAAATTAAGACCAAATAGTAAATTTAAAACAAGACATTCAAAATAAAATCAAAAAGTAGCAGATTCTATTAAGAGACATATTTTGGGATTTGAGTAACTTCAGTTTAAGCCATTAAAGCAAAAGGAAAACTATGGCTTCAAATGGTTCTCCAGGAGATGACCCCTTCAGCCACGGGTCAGATGAGCAGCAGGCTAAGCTGGCAGGCACTGCCCTCTCAGCTCTAACCATGTTACTCAGCAAGTCCACAAACTGCCAGCTGGGCAGCAAATGTGCATATGGACAGAAATGGTCCTTTGTGTCCTGCTCATAGTGAAAGTCGTTGATTCTCTAAGTAGCTGTTCAACTTTCCATTGTGTACAGCATTTCTTCTGTATTATCAAAGTGTGTATGGGTGATTATTAGATTAAAGCAGCAGGATAATTTTTTCTTCCATTTAGATCAAAGCTTAGGAACTCACCGTTAGCATATCATCACATTTCATATCTGGCGTATCACCATCTTCACTCTTATTGTAGAATTTTCGGAAAAAATTGAATGCCACCACAGTATATAGATATACGACAACAGCCAACAATCCCACAGTTAACACGAGCTGGAAAGCAATGTGACATGGAACACGTATCAAACACAGGACGTGACCGGCATGTTGGACCAGCTGGCTTTACTCACTAGAGGCTGACACCTGTTATCTCTTTCTTCTCACCTTGCTTAGCCCCCATGGGGAGATGCATTCACATATCCTCATCATCAGGTGCTGACACTGCCTGCAAAACTTGCCTGCCTCCTGGGTAACAAAGGCCTGGGACAGCTGGAGTAGGGACTGATTATAACCTAGTGTCCCGTCCAGATAGAGCTGACGATGTTAGTAAGCAGCTCAAAACGCTCATTTCTTTATCCTCTAAATACTGGGAGCAGAAACTACATGAAGTTCTTTCCCTCTTTTTAGGAGATGGAATTTCTGTAAATAATCCACATTCCTAATAAAGCCCATCTTGTTTTTGTTATGACAGTAACAGAGGTTCCAATTATTTTTCTCTTTCAATCACATTCTAGAACTAAGCAGGAAGTTGTGTTGCTTCTGAAACCTGGGAACACCACTGGTAAGAATGCATGGTGCAAATATTTTTAAAATAAAGCCAAGAAGTCTTGCTTCGTAAGCATCAACCAATGATCAAAGTGAAAAATTCCACAGCTAATGGCTTCAGCTATTCTAAAGGCTAGTTTTCTCAATGTATAAATAAGTGCCACCTTTTAAAAGACCTTCTTTCAACTTTATGTAGTCTTTAACTCCAAAACTATACAGTTTTACATACCTTTAATGGAAGATGTACATGGTGTTGAAAATGGGACCTGCCAACTTGGTGGCAGTGTATTTCTGGTTATATCACAGAAATTCTAAACATACTAAGAAGCATTACCTTTATTTGTCCTCTGATTATAACACACAACCCTACGTTCTTGACTGTAACTGTGCATTTATTGTCTACAAAATCACTTTACAATTATCTCCAGAAAGCATGCTACTCTGATAGAAGGCTTACTTCATTTCTATAAGTGAAATATAATGGCACTGTGAATCTGTGCACAGTTTAACTCATAGGACTATTAAGCTTTCTGTATTTCTGCTGGTGGAAATTTGACATTCAAAAGGATGAGCAATAATCCCTGAAAAACCTCTAAAACTGATTGAAAGTGGCAGCAGACTTTTTGTGTAGAAACAGATAACAGGCTGAGCATCCACAGCTCTGAGCCTGCGCTGGGAGCTCCGCAGGACGTGCTGGCTGGCGAGTGAGCTCAGAAGACCAGCCCATGAGCTTGCACACCACAGTCAGAACCCAGAGGGACACGTGTAAGAACCACCTGCTGGGGTTTAGAGAGCACAGGATCTCTACAAACGAAGCTGCTGTGGACGCAGTTTAAGTGTTTGGGAGGAACACATTTTTTTTAAATGGGCTGCACTAGAAGATTCTGGAAAAGGACTCTCCTAATCCAAATAATCCCCCCAGTGGACACTTGAGAAACAGCCAATGAGTGAACAAAGGCCTGGTCCTGCAATATCTTCAGAATAATGGAAAGTTTTAACATGGAACAACCGAGTGTCACAAGCTGATTATCTGGGCCTAGCCCAGCTTCCTCCAAAAGTCAGTATGACTTTGTTGGGAATGAAAAATGCCTTTTTTGTTGTTGTTGTTGTTCAACTTAAAAGGAGATAAAAGTGTGTATGAATACCCAGTTTTAACATGTCACAGTACATTAAGCTGCAGCATTTCGTGTTTTATTACCAATACAACCAGTGAGTCAGGGTGCTGAGACATGCCTGGGTGTCCTTTGGGATCAGACAGAGCACATACTGCATGACGGGCCAGATAATAACTAAATCCTAGTTGCTTAGCATGTGCTGCTATAGGTCCTATTTTTTTAAATTTAATTTTCACAAAAATCTAATAAGGGAAGTACTTTTATTATTTTCATTCTAGGAAATAAGGAAGTTGAGATGTAGAAATGTTCATGAATTCATCCACGGTCTTACAGCTAATTGATCAAGCCACGGTTTGAATGCTGTTCTGGGCAGCTCTAAGGTAAGTTGTTATTCATGGATCACTGTGTTTTTGTTGACTTTATTTGGTGCTTTTTTTACTTTCTGAGAGAGGAAGAAAAGGAGAAACGTCTACCTGTTTGCCATTGTGAGTCACTGATGACAAGATGGTTCTCAAGGTCTTGAATCCCATAGCAATGTCAAGAAGATGAGCGGCAAAAAAAAAGTTGTTATAGTGTCCAAGAACGGACATGGTCATATACCAGGCTAGGTAGAGGAAGGACTAGGAAGAGAAAGAGAAGACAGGCACATCAGAAGACAGACGACACACCACAGTCCAAAGCTATTCTGATGTCACCCTATGAAAACCACGCCACCAGCCCAGGATTCCTAGATCATC
Organism: Xerus rutilus; assembly: GCA_028644305.1. Taxonomy (NCBI): domain Eukaryota; kingdom Metazoa; phylum Chordata; class Mammalia; order Rodentia; family Sciuridae; genus Xerus; species Xerus rutilus. Next base: position 4,262,705 of record CM053410.1, on the reverse strand, counting down.
ATCTTATAACCCTAACCAATTGTATTAGTTCTTCATGTGTTTCTTATTTATTGAGTTGGTTCTAGAAGGTTCAATGTCATTTCTTATTTATGCACCCATGGAGAGCAACTCACCACTTGGAAATAGGGTTTCCCAACCTCTGCACGAGTGCTACCTTGGACCCCGTTTGCTGAGGGGGCCCCACGTGCACTATGGGAGGCTTAGCAGCTTCCAACTGAATGCCAACAGCACCCAGATGTGACACTGCCAAATGTCCCTTGGGGGCAAAACTGTCCTTGGTTGAGAGTCTCTGTTCTACAGTCAACCAAAGAACCAACCAACCTCGCCCCCTTTTTCTCCCGTCCTTTTTAAATTTATTCATATAGCAATCAGTATTTGTTGAGACCTACTATTTACAAGAGATTATATGAGGAGTTTTAATTAACGAAACACCTTGGTTTACAATGAACTAAAAAAGTCTAGGAAATAAAAATACAAAATACTATCTGATGTCACTGAAGGTTATGGTAAACCCAATAACAGAACCAGTAATATTTGTAGAAATTTCCAGGAATGTAATTAATATAGATAGTTGACTTCATGAGACTAGAACATATACGCATGTTTTAGGGGACAGTGCAATTGCCTTAACTTTTCTCATCAGTGCTTTGTGTGAATGAGGCAGGTTTTGCCAGTGGAAAACTTTTGGGCAGGGATAGAAACCTTCATTTTGACCGTAACATATCTCAATCTTTGGTAGAAAAAGAAATAAGAAAGGGAATGGGGTGGTGAAGGAGATTTCATGGGCACTGTGAGACCAAAGCTAGAGGTCAAGTGAAAGAAAATAAAGTGGCATTTTAAAAGACACTGAGATAAGGCTATGCAATGAGTGTGCTTGGGAAAGGAAGCGGGTTTGAGGGCTGGGTTCCCGTGTTGAAGATTAGGATGGAAAACCAGAAGCAGTGGAGGTGCAGAGGCCCAGGGAAGGCACGAGAGCATCATGAGCAGGATAGTGGTTTGTGGAAAGTGGCATTTCAGGAACATTTCTTGAGCATGTACTAAGTGTTGGTCATTGTTCCATATTTTTGCATGTACAGTCTTCATTTTTATTCTAGCAAAGTCCCTGACAAATAGGCATCTTTAGACCCATTTTATAAAAGAGTAAAGTGAGTTCATTTAGGGCAAGTTTGCTCAAAAATATTGTAAGAAGTAGAGCCAATAAATTAGGAGATGACGGGACAAGTCCCAGCTGAGTTATGAGAGTCACAGGAGCAGCAAAGTTGGCAAGGCTGGGAGGGAGAATTAGAGAGGACAGGGACGGGAACAAGATGAAGCAAATGGACAGAGGCAGGTAATGGAGGGAAAGGAAAAGGCAAAGCCCAAGCCAGCAATTTAGAGTTTGAGTAACAAGAACAAAAATGGCAATAGAAAAATTGTGGGTAGAGGACAAGTGGAGGAGAGAGAAGATGATATATTTGCCATGGGATGTTCAGATGGAGGCGCCTAGCAAAGGTTGAGCAGAGAGGACAGGTTTGGGCATAAGATGATCAAGGAGATAGAAGTAGGTGACAAGCTGATCCAAGACTGTGTGTGGATTCTGCATCTGGGATGCCAGTCAAATTTCAACAAGAAAAAAAGAATAAATAATTGTAGTGTAAGTGTGTCCCAGGTAGGATCTGGGACATACCTGTGCTCAGAAATCAGTTCTTTTGGTTTGTATTACATGTCACTGGGAATCTTACATTTCATCTGGCACCCTTGGCTGTGTTTCAGAGAGACGCTGTATGACTGAGGGCTAAGCACACATTGAGAAGTGATTGGCCAACAAAGAACCCGCAAACCTGCAGGTGGATGAAAGCTGGAGGTTCTCCAGACTTCCTGTATGATCTACCCAGGTCCAAATTCTCTAGAGGCCAAGACAGCTCCATAGCAAGGTGAATCTTGTGGACAGGCTCACGTGGGCAAAAATGGCCTATGCAAGGACTGTGGCCCGTTAGACTGCCCCCAGCAGGCAGAAGCCAGGATGGACTGGCTACTGAGATGGAAAATACAGACTGGAGCTGGAGCTGGAGCTGACACTGATCCTCTTCATCCTAAGTTTTCCATTATGAGATGAGAAATTACTCATAAGACAGCATACTAACAGTTTAGGTTCTGGAAGATATTCACAGGACATGACTGTGAGCTCTCAGGAGACACCCAGAGTCCTGGGCGATGGCTGGGTCAGGCAGGGATAAAGAGAGAGGGAGGAAAATTTGGAGTATGTCACAGTACTTAAGATAGGAGGAAGAAACTAACATACACCCTGAAAGTCAATGCTAAAATTAAAGGGTGAAATGTTAAGATAACTGGTGGCTTTTAGTAATAGGTGATTGGTTTATGTTATATTTGAATATACACTTGGGCTCTATCTTTAGTTTGCAAAGATTCTATCATAATAGAAGGATCAGTCAAGGAAAGGAACACAATAAATTAATGTACTTAAGCTCAGGGAAAGCTTAAATTTAGCACACTTAACTTTTAAATTTTTTATACTTATTTATGTAGATTTAACATCTATGACCTTTGACGTGTGCCACAGCTCAACTAAAACCTGGAAGAAAAGATATGTGAGTTTGCATCTCAGTCTCTTTCTCTTTTGTAAATATCTTTACCCTTTAACGTTTCAGCTTTGGGAAGAAACAGAATGAGAGATGGGCTGTGGACCTCTCAGATATGATCGGTATTAAACACACTGGTACTTGAATAAATGCCTTAAACAACTGTCCTTCCGTCTGCAGAAATCCCAGACTCATCTCCGCTGTTGGGTGATGACAGGTGCTTACATTGTCAGTGAAAACGACTCCCAGCTTCCACATCTGGTACTTCACATCAATGGAGTTCAGTCTGGAAAGACAAAAAGAGAGAAATGTGTAGTTAAACATTGACCAAAGGCCCTAAGGAAGACCAGGGGCAGAGGAGCCTGTGGCATCCACTTCCAAGAAGCCTACATGCCCCCCCTGGGAGCTGGTTCTCCACACAGGCGCAGGAGGAAGAGCAGAGACCTGCTCCTGGGACACAGCCCTGCCCTGGGACGTTTCTGAGAAGGATCTTGGAAAACAAAACAAAACACCACTGCCTAACCTTCTACTTAAGAATAGCTTTTCTCTTCACTTTTCCTTTCCTGCATTAAATATAAGCTAACCTCACTTTATATATGACATTTATTCCTGGAAACTGTACTCAATCAGTCAGTGTGTAGACTTCAAATTTTCCTCACTAACCTCCATTATTCATTTCTAATTGCATTCCAACAGAAACTTTTTTGGTTCAAATAATAAAATCCTGCGTACATACACACACTTATTTCGCAGCTATATTCCTTTTGTAAATGAAACGGGGGTTTTGCTGTGTCGTTTCCTTTTGTTTTCACTAATCTCGCCTTCTCTGTTTCTGTTTCCACCCAGGCAGGAGCAAGGCCCCTCTGGCTCTCAGGGTCTCAGAGCAGCAGGAGCGCATGTGCGGACGCCTCTCACAGCTCTGTGAACTCCAGGCACGGAGCACAGTATCTCACGCATGAACTGTCTCTCTCTCCATCAACACATGTCGAAAGAGTGAGTCTAAGCACGAATAGCCATAATCTTTGCAGATCAAAAATACATAATTAGAATATGCTTGTTTTTTTCTCATTTTTTTAGATTTACCACTGATTCATGGGCTAGAATTTTTGATAGCTGCGTCACCAGTCCCAGGTGATTGACATGTCAGGGACCCAACATACTGCAGTGAGGCAGTGGTATTTTCCAAAGGGCGTCTCTGGATCTAACGTTTAAATCTTAATTTCTGTAATCACTTCCTCTACTTAGGCCAACCTTACTTTTGTGATGACAAGCAGTTACTCATCAAAGCTGATCTAGAAGATATGTTCCTTTAAAGGTGAAGGTTCTGTTGACCTTAGCCCAGGATATTTTTTTAAGGAAATAAAATTATCTTTGAGTCACGATTAATTTTATTAATACAGGAGCCTTTTTAAAAAGTTGCATAAATATTTACAATAGGTTTCCATATAAGAATAATTTCTCTTAAATAAAGAAGGAAGAGTTGGAATAAAATCAATGGGGCAATTTGTAGGAACACAATTATTCTCCATGAAAGCAATCCAAAGCAAAATAAAGGTTTATCAGGATGTCTGAATTTTGCATAGTATTTCTGAATTCATTTAAAAATTCTTTTACGGTTGGTATTTTCCACCTTGGTCACACTGGTTGGTGACTTTGCTGCCACCACCACTAAGCACCTTTCCCTACTGTGGCGCAGGGTCCCCCTTTGTACCAACACTAGCAGCCATGCAGACCCCACCCAGGGAGGCACCAAGGCTGACCCAGGCCAAGCAGGCAAGACCTTCCCTGGGCACAGGCCTTGGTTCACCATAAACTACAGGTAGAAGCCTGGGATTGTTAGATGGCTTTGAGGTACGAGCGGCCCTGCCTCCCCCTGGAATGCATGGATGAAGAGCTGTTCAGCCTTTCTGGGTCCTGGCAGCCATTCTATGCCCAGGAGGAAGCTAGCCACTTATTTCAGTGAGCACATGCCAAACTTGGTTCATGTATTTGATTGAGCAATGCAGACGTGAAGCTTCTTGGGTTTTGATATTCATGTTGCGACAGCACTCACAAAGAAACCAGATAATCTTTTAAAACTTGTGCTTTCTACATGCTTTAGAGACAGTACATGTACATCTTTTTTCTTTAAAATGTCTATTACTTGTGAGATCTTTATTCTGATTTTATTATCCATATTTAAAGGTGTTAATAAATGCCTTATCAATTTTCTGATACTTTACTAAGGATTGAATTTGAAAACATTTACTATGTAAAGGAATGGAAAATTTTACCAATTTAAAAACTATTTATTCATAGTAAAAAATGGTCTAAAACTTTCCATTTCTTCAGGCTTTTTTTTTCTGGAGTCACAAAGGTGACCCATGGAAAAGGCATAATTCAGTAAAGCTGTTTAACCCTCCACTGCTCATCAGGGATGGGAAATGCCGTGGAATCCTGGCTTCACTCTACAGGCCCTGCTGTGGGTGACAGTCTCGCACAAGGGCCTCAGTTCCCAGGGCCTGTCCTTCGTTTTACATACACAGACAAGGCTTTAAATGCCACATTTGTCCTCCTAAAGAACCCAAGTAATATTCTGGATCTGAGTCCACATTCCTGATATGTCTGCTTATCTAATCACTTTTTAACTGAGTTCACATTATTTATTTTTTGACATAAAATGCACACAACCAATGAAATAGGTCAGGCAAAATCATTTTAATGCTAGCTAAAATACTTATCTGAGACAAAATAATATTTCCCTACAGAACCCTAAGTGTTTGTTTTCAAAGCAGCCATCACTTCCCTAATTGACTGAGACCACAAATATCCACAACAGAAAGGCTGGGCGAGGGTGTGGCTTGGTGGCGGAGCCCTGGGTTCAACCAAAGTACATGAGCATGTGCACACACGTACACACACACACACACACACACACACACACACACACCCATGATGTGGCTTTTTCCCAAAAAATTATTAAGTGGGGACAATAAGAGGTGACATTTTAAAAGCATGTATGCTTGCTTTCATGCTTTCATTCCAGAAATTCAGTTGATAAATTTGATAAATAGATATACAAACACTCAGACCACGTATATTTGTGAGTGTGTGTGTGTGAGTGAGAGAGATTTATTGAGTCTTGTGGAAATTCAATCCAATTGGCTTATAACTTCTAGTTATAATATCATTCCATGAGAACGCTACACAAAGAATACTTCATTTTGAAGCAAGCTTTCCAAGTAATAGTATGATAATGTTGTGTTTTTGGCATACTAATGCTTTGCTATTTTAAAAAGATACAATAATTGCAATAAAAGGACATGAACTTTGAATTTGTTAAATAAAAGGGCTTCATAATCTCTGTTTCTAATACAGGAAAACCAACTACTTTTCTAACAAGAAGCATCAGAAAACATAGCTATACATTATGCCTTTGTATATATTTGACTTAAGGGGCATTTAAGGTTAGAAAAGGCAATTTAAATTAAGAACATGAATATTCTGTTTTTCTAAATAAGAAAAAAGGCAATTTCAAAAATTAATAGAAAAATAGTCAATCACTCCAGAGCTCCAGATAGCAAGAGCATGAAAGGGGAGTCCACGCGCACCCCTGTTCTCCTCTGCCTACTCCTCTGAGGCTGCAGGAAAGGGGTCAGGGAGTGGCTAGGGCACCCTGTTCCTCCTGTCAACCACCCATCTGTGGACAGAGCGGAAGCTTCACTCACACGGCTGACAAGGAGCTGTCTTTCTTTGGCTTCTTCTTCTCTCTGGCGTCACTGAAGTCCAGTGCGGCTTTGTCCATGCCCAGTAACTCGCTGATCCTGTCTCGACCATAGAACTCGCCATATTTATCCATAACCTGAGGTCAGGGAAGAAGCAATTTATTGGCTAAAATCATTAAGTAACATCACCTGTGTGTGTGCAAATATTTAATCATTTTTATACTGCCTCAGTATTTGCTGCATTTTAAAGACCACATAAACACCTAGCTGGCAGCCCTCTCTGGCACCACTCTCTAAAGGTCTGAGCTACAGCACTTTAAGTAATAACTGAGGAACAAGATGCCTCATTCCAGAGCAGGAGGCCCAGCAAAGGAAGACAGCGGACTGGAGAAAAAGGCTAAATAGAAGGAAATAAAAGGGAAGCAATCTTTACCAAATTCATACTCCATGGCAGGAGTTTCGCCTCATTCCATGCGACAGTCACAATCTAAGTTTGACCCTTATATCTCACGTGAGTGCCATAATGTGAAAGTTGCTTATTATCAGCCTCTTATTCTGCAGATAAAGAAACTGTCTTTTAAAACTGAACATAATGTGCCTGAGGCCGCTAACCTCAGGAAGAGATGGGGCCAGGCAGCATCCAGGCAGAGCCTAACTCCCAGCCAAAGGTCCTCTGCATGGACCCCTGCACGCCATGAGAATGGACGTCACAGTCTCAATTTCAGCCACTCCACTCCAACCAAAGTCCCCTTCCCACCTGGCCCCTCAATGTCCTGGCTTAGCAATCCCTCAATACCTCTTAGACCTACAAGCCCGTCACCGTCCATCTCCACTCTCATCTCGTGTGAACCTTACCTAGTGAAGACGCTGCGTGCACTTTCACCACCACTGCCTACGCTCCCTCAGCTTCCTGGCCGTGCCTCCTGCCTCACCACTGCCCGGCTTTCCCATTCCTTGTTTTCAGAAGTGCCCCTGGACAGGGCTCACACAGCTCTCCCTAGAGCTCGGTCGCCCAGCTCTGTGATAGAGCACCCCAGCCTGAAGTTCATGCACCACGCACAGGAGGCCCACTCAGCAGTGAAGATGGAGGGAATAGGGAACATCATAGAAGAAAGGCAGGAGGGGACATCATGGGAGCAAACGGGAGCCGGGAAGCAGGGGAGGAGGCCCACAGGAGAAGGAGAAGATGGAAGAGGAGGAAGAAGAAGGGGAGCACTCGAGAATTAGAGCAGATGGAGGAAGAGATAGAAATGGAAAGAAAGGGTTGCAGAGATCTCAAACTGGGCTTCTCTGAATGGGCGCAAGCAGGTGAATTGCAAGAACACATAAAAGAACAAGTGTAGCTAAGAAATCTATGGCCATGTGCCATCCGGGCAACTAGAACAACTTGGTGTGCATTCTCCTCACAGTGCTAAGAATGGGCCAGTCAGATCTGGGTGGATGTTCTCCCTGCAGCTTCTTGGAGGAGGGGGTCCTCCAGCAGGGAGGCCAGCAATGGACTGAGAGCCAGGCCAATGTATCGAGCTATTTCTTTGGCTGTATATGTCTAGTTTTCTTCAGAGAAATTCTCACTTTAATAATTTAGAAGCTTCCTCTTTATTCCATTAAATAATTAATAGGAAAAAATGTTCAAATTATCTATTTAAAATTATTTCTAAATCATCCTTTCGAAGGTTTTGCCTAATTTGAATGTGCTCAGATACATTAGTGCAACACCACTCAAAATGCCAGGGCATGCGGAGACATAAAAGCTTGCACCAGAAAACTCCCCCAAATCAAAGCAAAACAAACAAACAAATAACAATAATTAGAAAAACACTGCTAGCCCGGTGCAGTGGCACATGCCTATAATCCCAGCATTTTGGGAGACTGAGACAGGAAAAGCACAAGTTCAAAGCCAGCCTCAGCAAAGGTGAGGCGCTAAGCAACTCAGTGAGACCCTGTCTCTACATAAAACACAAAATAGGGCTGGGGATGTGGCTCAGTGGTCGATTACCTCTGAGTTCAATCTTCAGTACCAAAAAAAAAGAAAGAAACACTGCTTCTTCCAACTAGAAAGTGTTTGTAGACACACACACACACACACAATGTGCTTTAATGATGTAGTTGATTCAAGTTTAAAATCTAAGAGTAAGCTCTATATCTCTGCTCAGACTGCTAACCAAAGCTTTTCTGTGGCCAGTTGCTAATCATCCTTTTTAACTTTTTTTTATCTCTGCTTATTTTTAGTAATACATAACATTAGGATACATTTTGACATGATCACAAAAGCATGAAACTTAAGTTGTCAACCACCCTTTAAATACCCCTGAACTGACGGAAGCAAAGGGGGAGAGGCCACTTTGTTTGATGGGGCTACCTGGCCATTTGCTCTGCATGGTCCAGACTGCAGCTGGAATTCACTACAAAACTGTGTGTGATCTGAGCCATCTTGGAAATTAGAGCAGCTCAAAGACAGGTGCCATGAAAAAATGAAGAGGAGCAGCAGTTCAGATACACAGGCCTGTTATACATGCTAGTGCAAGACAAACGGCCGCACTCGAGTCTTGTGTGGTACACGAGGCAGGAATGGCCCCACCCACAGAGCTCCTGCAGGTGCCGGGGTCATGGCTGAACTCCACGTCCCTGCCTCTTCCACCACCGGCACCACAAGAATGCAATCTTCTCTTCTGAAAGTTTCTTTAAAGTTATAAGGAAAATTTTAAAAGCTCCTAGTCAACTTAGCTCTTCCAGACAATTTCAGAGAAAATTCTTACCAAATCTCATTATTACTATAGTCGGAGCATGCTGATTCAGCCGAGTCTGGGGACGGGAGCATGAAGCAAAGTCTATTTATATTGGAGCTGCAGAGTCCAAATTTCTCATGTGCTATTCTTAAAATGTATATTCAATTTGAATGCCACTTTGCAATAACATGACCAGGCAGGTATAACTTACTTCAATATCTCACTCTATATGCAAACCACATCAAATTCAAATCTGAATTGCACTTAAAGAAAAACAGAATATATTCCTTCTAAGGAGTATTACCTTTCTTTTAACAAATTTATCCCAGTAGTTGTTGGGAAATGACCTAAAAAGTGTAAAATCATAAAAGTTTGTTAAATAGATTTTTAACAATAATTAATAGCATATCATTTGAAATGAACAATATGTAAACATAAATCTTGCAAATAAAAATACAATGAACTAGGTTGCCATATTATTTTCTTTATCACCAATATCACCAATATTATTTTAAGTATTAATATATAAATAAATGTACACATAAATCACATTTAAAAGGTTATGGATTGATATGTTAATAGAGGAGAATATAAACATATTTATTAATAAGTAATATGTTTATCATTTGTTTATCAGTACATTAACTATTGTTTGTCCATTCTCTTTAAAAATTAAAGTATCTGGAAATCAGTCATTGTTTTTTCTTATGAAGTCAAACATTTTTTTTTCCTATCAGTTTCCCTTAAAGAAACTTTAAGCACAGTGTTCAACTCTGACTCCAGCACCTTGGCTGACACAGAGTTTACTAGAAGGGACCAGTGGTTAGAGTCAATATTAAGGTGCACAATTGCTAAAGAAAACATTTCACATTTAGAACAAGCACATACAATGCATAAATAAACCATTCCCACTGGAAAACTCAGAACCTACTACACCTTGTAGCTTTGGAAGAATCAGCAAAACTAGTCATAATAAAGTATTTCACCCTTGAGTAGAATGAACTACTCAAAAGTATCATCACTAATACTTTTTTTTGGTAGAAAATCACATGTGGCAATGGATTTATATGGGCAACAGTTACTAATCATTTGAATCTTGACTTCACAAGGCTAAATAACCAATGAATACGGAAGTCCTTGTTCCTCTGTTTCACATTTTACATCTTCTCATAACACTGAGCTGAGTTTATCTGAAGCTCCCTGGTGGTACCAGTGGAAAGTTTATAACTCAGATATATTAAAAGTGTGAAGTTTAATGTTTGTACCTTCACTGTGTGTGACCCCTCTTAATGCATAATTTCTGCTTCTCTGCTTTTGAGTGAGAGAACTGCACTGCCAGTTATACCCTCCCACCACACTTCATTGGATACTGGGTAATGGATGTGAAGTCCCATTAGTGCTCTGGAAATGGCCCCAGAGCTCCTCTGATTAAGAAACTTGGAACAAAGAGGGCAAAAATTGAGGGCATACATCAGGAAGCTGACGCACTTACTCTTGGTTTTCATGGCTGAATATATAACTACTATTCACTTGTGTTACACTTTGGACAAATCTACATGAACTGCAGGAACGTGTTTTTATGTCTCAAAATTTCTGAGCACAGACATGTCTCTGGAATTCTTTACTCACTGTGTGTTGATTACGAGTCTATCCCACTGGCCTTTAATATCATCTTCTGAAGGCTGCTCTGTAATATAAAGCCCATCAAATTCCAATTTTCGAGCTACTTCCTTTTCTCGCTTAAAAATAACCAATGGGACCTACAGAGGAGAAATAAACATAGTAAAATTAGTTTAGATTTACTGGCATCTCCTGTGGTCCCTATCTTTGCAAAAGAGCTTTTGGAAAGAAATATTTCCCAGGGACTTTCAGGAAGGTAAAAATGGAATGAAAATGAACCAGTTACTTTTAGGCACAAAGAAACATCTAGAAAGTTTTGAAAAAAAGCAAGACACAGAATGGATATTTTAAAGATGTATGTGTTTTAAGCACAGAGGGGTTCATAGATACTTGTACTGATGGCACCATTCTAAAGAGAAAAAGGTGACTAGGCAAAAATTTTATATATGTTTACACATACATATGTTAATGTGAGTGAATACAAAAGAATTAACAATCTTATAAATGTTCTAAAATGTATGCTACTAACAATTGCAGAGTTTTATTTGATAAATCCCTTTAATAATTCAGGACTCGGCATGTCTACATGCTATTTAGAGATGAATTTTAATTTCGGCATCAGCAAAAATCTTTGTCAGTTTGCCAAGACATCTCCAGGATCTAGCGTTCGCCTTCCCTGTGGACAGACCTCATACAGGCACAAATACAGAGGTGATGCAGATGTTCTGGAAGTACCCAAGAATACGCAGCTCCATACGAGGAGAAAAAAGGAAAGAAAATTCACTGAACAGACTCTCTATACTCTTGCCTGTTATCCTGAGCCCTGGTTTTCCAAAAGTCTTCCAGAAGCAGCACAACCAGAGGCAAAGGGCAGTGAAATAAAGGCACTGAAGAGACATGGGTCTCTCTGAGAAAGATGACCAGGTGTGCACAGGTAATGGGCAGCCCCAAGCACTGAGACTGCCTTGAATTCTATTCACCACATCTTATTACTCCCTTGGCAAGGCTTTAGGGATAAAGCTGTGTTACTGTCTAGGTGAAGTGACACAGACTGTAAAGCATTTCTGCCAAGGATAGCAAATGATATTTACCTAGTGACAGAACAATGAAAATGACTCATGGATGTTTGTGGGAGTCCTGATGCACTGGAGCATCACCATGAGACACAGTGGGTGGGTGAGATTGCCTCTGTGACCTCCTGCTACAGGTAAAACTGTCCATCACATGAGTAATTATCAACAGGTAAGAGAAAGCTGCAATAAGACATCCCCTTCCCAGGTAGCCTGCAGCCAACGCCTGGTCAGTGCAGATCCAGAAAGACCAGGCTCACATGCCCCAGGCCAGGACACCCCTGCAGAAGCATCCAGTCTCAGAGGTGAATTCCCAGGGCCTTCACTTGGCTATGTCTGCACCATAGCCCAACTTCCCTCTCTGCCCCATCCTGCTTCCTGACCTTGTCCACAGGTGAGGATTCATGGCACATTCCTAAAGGAACTTCATGCACACAATCTCCGTCTCAGAATTGGCTTCTACAGAAGTGCAATCTCCAACGCACACACACAGACATGCACCCACCCAGGCCCCTTGTGCCTCACTGTCTTACCTTCAGGCAGTAGTATCCAATGATGCAGAAGAAAGAGATGACCGTGTGCAGGATGGCGAGGATGCGCAGGGTGGGCTCCATGTAGCCGCTGCTCTCCTCCAGCACATAGTGGACTGCGATAATCCTGTGCGAGCTGCTGTCCAGGCTGGTGGTGACTTTGGCATTTTCACTGGAGCTTCGAGCGGGCAGCTCCTTTCCTTCAACCACAGAGGAAGTGGAGACCTGATTCAAACCAAGTACCGTAGAGTGAGTTCGCTACATCTAAGGTGGCCTTGGAAGCAAAACCCAAGGCAAATACAGCCTGTTTAGCAAAGAGTGGATATAAAGTCACTGCAAGTGAGAAGGCTAACAGCAAGGGCTAAAAGGAAGCTTCCAACACCAAAGGCCAGTAATAAACATGAAGTTCATTCTAATCCAACCAAGAGTTACAAGGATCCAGTGCATACAGGAAAAAACCAAGTAGCTAATTTCACAATTACTGGAAATAATTTAACACAGCTCATGCCACACTCAGCTACAGTAATAAATAAGTAGGTATTCAGCCAAATGACCCTGGGAGCCCGAGGCATGAATGTCCTGCTGAATCAAACACTGTTCAGTTGAGACAATTCTGAACTCCAAGGTGCAAATCTACGCTGCCTTCCTGGGTACCTGTAATGGGCCTGGACCCCTCCTTTCCTCTCTCATTTGGAACAGGATCAGGGGTGTTCACTGGTGGATCTGTGAAACCTGCACACTGGTCCTGGTGTGTTTGTGTGTTCATACTGGTCGCTGAGACCCCAGGCGCGCTTACCTTGTAGAAGAGCAAGATGAAATTGATGGCGAACGCCACAAACAGGGCCAGCATCCTCATGTTGTAGAAGTTGCGTGCAAAATAGTTCTGAAGGTGAAAAGAGTTAGAAAAAGGTCACTGCATCAAGAGACCTGGAATCTGCAGACCACCTGAATAATGCATTCGCTCCTTCCACTCAAACTTGCAGACAATTTACAGACAGCCTCCTTCATTTGCTCCAGACCAAGGCTATGGGTCGAGCACCGTTCTTGGTGCTGTAGAAACACAGTGAAGGAGTACCTGCCACCATGGAGAGAACTCATGCAGGAGCACACTGCCAAACAAGACTGTCAGGAATGCTAAACACACGAGGACAATGTGTCCGGGTAAGGGATTAGGGAAGGGATAGGATTTGGAACAGCTGGGCAGGAAGGGTTTATCCCACGAGGCACCTGGAGTGCAGCCCTGAATGTACTTGAAGAAGTGTGTCAGAGGCAGGAGCAGCGAGGGAGGCTGCCATGAAGGGCGATGGAGGTGGGCTGGGGAACAGTGTGAAGGACGCCGTGAGAAGGGAGGCGGGGGAGTGACCAGGGTCCTGCCCCCAGGAGTCTAAGTATTGAAGGCTTCGAATAAAAACGCGTAGTGCAGTGGTTCATGACCTGTGAACCAATCCATGACCCTGGGGCCACGATGCCTGGATACGAAGCCTGTCCCTACCAATGGCACGTGGACCCATAACTTAAACCTTCCTGGGGCAGAAATTTTCACATCTGTGATATAAGGATAATAGTAGAACCTGCTTCATATGTTTACTTGAGGATCACAATTACAGTATGAGGAAAGACAGTTGTTGATGATATTTATTTATTTATTTGTTCATTCATTTATTTATTTATTGGTACCAGGGATTAAGCCCAGGGATGCTTAACCACTGGACCACACTTCCAGCCCTTTTTATTATTTTTTAAATTTTCAGACAGAGTCTCACTGAGTTGCTTAGGGCTTCCCTACCTTACTGAGGCTGGTTTCAAATTTGTAATCCTCCTACCTCAATCTCCCTAGTTGCTGGGATTACAGGAGTACACTCCAATGCCCAGCTTAAATTCTATTTATATATAATATATAGTTGTTAAAATAAAGATTATTGTTAGTAATATTATTATTGTTTCTGAGTAATGTAACATTACTCTATTATAATTACTATAGTATTCCAGATGTGATGAGAAGCCATGAGGGGATTCAGGAGGGCTTTGTGTAGTCATCTGTTGTGCTTTAGAATCGCTCCAGATGCTGAGGATGGTAGGTAGTTGGGGGCAGGGGCAGGAGCAAGGAGAGCAATTAGGAAGTTCTTGCAGGACTGAAAAAGAGTGATATTGATGGGGTGGCTTCACTCTGTTGGTGGCCGTGGACATGGTAAGAACTGGGCAGATTCTGGATGTATTTGGAAGGAAGAGTTGAAAATTACTGCTGGATTATACTTGAGGTAAGAAGACTTGAAGATGACAGCTTCTGGATTTGGGGGCCTGAGCAACTAAGTAAATGGTCGGTAAAACTTATTGAGTTGAAAACAAATAACCACCTAGAAGACATGGGTTAAGGGAACAGGCTATGGGGAAGTCAAGTGTGTGTCTTATTATTAAGTGGGAGCTCTGTGCAGATATGCCAGGGCCTTGAGCAGCATGAAGCCATAGCACAGTAGTCACACCTCTCATGATCCGCTGTACGTGCACTCCATCTGTCAGGTCATTTCCCCACAGGAACTGTCACAGCTTAGTGGACCATGATTGGCCATCCAACTGGGCCAGATACACTGATTCCCCTAGGTCATAGGGACTGAGTAAGCTAATGCTGGCTATCTGAGCAGGATGGTCACAAAGACTTGGAAGACAAGGGACCTGTGGTGGTCTCGTGTGGCCGTGTTTAGTCTTATGCATGCAGGCTGCTGAGCAAGAAACATCAACTGAAGAATCAGGAAAATGGAGAAGCTGTGCAGAGACAAGAGCACACATGAACCCTGAGACAGAAAGAGGGAAGGAACGCCTCAACTGCCTGGTTTACATAAGTGCAGTTAAACACTGTCCAGGAACCTACCAGGGCCACCCAGGGTCCTGAGGAGCCCATTCAATCTCTAAGCCATCTATAAGCGAGCTGCATCTGCTGCCATGGCAACCATTACAGCAGCGTATCAACTCAATGAGTATCCAGAGTTATCTACAAAACATTTTTGTGCAAAGTACTTTGTGAGAAAGAGTGTGGGGAAAATACAGGTTTTGGGGACCACTTCTTCAAATTGTGTATGTGACTACATAAAGAACTATCTTCTCCCATTTTTATTTTATTTGTTGTATTCAAAGAATAATTTTGAGTTAGCAATGGAAAGCTCATTAATATTTTATAATTAGGGCTGAGGCTATGGCTCAGTGGTTGAGCACTTGCCTCGCATGTATGAATCACTGGGTTTGATCCTCGGCACCACATAAAAATAAATAAATAAAATAAAGATATTGTGGGCTGGGGTTGCGGCTCAGTGGTAGAGTGCTTGCCTCGCATGCGTGAGGCACTGGGTTCAATCCTCAGCACCACATACAAAATACATAAATAAATAAAATAATGGTTTAAAAATATTTTATAATTAGATTTTTATTTTAAATAAAAGTGTGATTTTATAGAAATATGGACTAGTCCTGTTCTAAAACTTTCCTTTGAATTCCTTGTACCCTAG
>CM053410.1:4119135-4246479 GCA_028644305.1 Xerus rutilus | reverse complement strand
ACAAATCTACCTGTCCAGTCCTAGACTTTATAATAGAAAATTATTTTAAATAATAGGTAAGGTAGCAAACAAAAATATCTATGAAGTAAATACTATGCATCAATTTTCTTAAACATACCATACATATGAAAACCTCCTCCCCTGATACAAATAACATTGGAGAGAAGTCAGAAGCAGAAAATCTAGCTTTAAAAATCTGTCTCTGATGACCCTGAACTTCACAAATGCAAGGATTCCTTAAGACTAATGCATATTTATCCACCAAGCAAAGTTACATGTTTATAATTCAAGCTAAAAAATTAGACATATCCTGAAATAATATTTTGGGGGTTATAGACTGCTGCCTTCTTTGTCTCCTACAAGGCCAGGGGCATTTCAGCAGAAAGGACACCAGGATGTTCCTTACTCTCCAAGCTGCCCCTGGGGAACTAGCTGGACAGAAACACCAACAACCATGAATAAGCTCCAGTAAGATCCGTTTTTCCAAATAGGAGTTTTCCACACTGACTGACATTTTGGAGGGATTTCAGTAGGCTAAATACATTTTTTAAAAATATTCAGTTGACCATATGAATTACATTTGAATTTTGAGACATGATTTTAAAAATCACAAGTATGTTTTCAGCAACACTTTTTGGTGTATTTGCTTCAAAATGGATGTTTATTCCCCCATTAAGCTTTAAGTTAAAAAAATATTGTGTTTTCATATCTTCAAAGATTAAGGGAAAACCTGAAGGTTTGAATTTCCTGCCTTTCAAATACCTTGCCTGGTTTCTCATAAGTAAAATAAGGGACAAGAAAGTTGCACAGGGCTGTCATGCTTTAAGATGTCCAAGTGTCAAAAATGATTCTATCAGAGAGATTTTAATGTGATAAGGTGCTAAGTTGAATTTTAAAACTAACACAAATATCAGGACAGCAAAAAGAAACTAAGCCTAGGCTACCACAGTCAAGTTGGGGGGAGGGGGGTAGTTGGAAGAACCTTCCTATTTGTAAGAATGTTTCAATATTCATCCCAATTCATGTAACAAAATGAGGAACAGAGTATAAAAGTGCTTTGCAAAATGAGATAAATTTAAAGTACCATCAAGCTAAAAAATAAAGGCAAGGTGGGGGACAGGGAGGGAGCTTATATATAGAAAGAAAAGAAGAGCAAAGCAGCAGTCAGGATCAGAGAGTTACACAGCAGAGAGAGCTTCACCCTAAAAACTGCAGAAAGACTATGATCACAGACAACATATCTCAAAGAACAGGTCACAAACCCAAGCACATGAAGACACAAGGGGCTAACTCCGCTGCCATACTGCTTCGACTGGCCAGCCCTGTAGCTTGTAACTGACAGGGAGGCCACGTACCTGAACCCTCAGCAGGTAGTCCACAGTGGAGATGATGATGTTGACAGTTGTATTGTTGCCAGTCTGAGTTCTCAGATAATTTTGAAAATCTACAGAAGATTGAAAATGTTACTAAAGCTCAGTCAAAACAAGTTGTTATTCAGAAACTACCAAAGTGAATGTTGTCTACAGCAGAATCACTGGGGCTAAGAGTAGCCTTTTATCTAATAGTTTTAATATAAAATGACTTAAATTTCTCCAAAAAAGAAAAGAAAAGAGGGGCTGGGGCTGTAGCTCAGTGGTAGAGGGCTTGCCTAGCATGCGTGAGGCACTGGGTTCGATCCTCAGCACCACATATAAATAATAAATGAATAAAATAAAGATCCATCAACAACTAAAAAAAAATTAAAAAAAAAAAAGAAAAGAAAAAAGTGAATGATCATCCCCTAAACTGTATCCTCACAGAACATCAATATTCAATTCTCATCTAAGATGTTGGTCACACTTGTTCCTTATCTTGGTTCTAGAGCCCTGGGCATGACTGAAAAGGCATTTCCATCCTTAAAGATATAGGGACGAAGCTATTTATTCAGTAACTATATATGCAAAGTGCTGGGGAAACAAAGCTAAAACTAAAACATAATTCCTGCCTGCATGAACCCATGGAGCTGGTGAAGACACAGAGATTAAACAATGAAAGAAATGCCCTAGGTTAAGTCATACAATGTACTCCCAAGGTAAAGCACTGCAAAAGAAACAAACTTTTAAGTTCCTCTGAAGGTATTCATCGAAATTCTTTTTCACCAATCACCTGTCTTCTCTAACACAAGAATGATTGACAGGGATCCAGAGAAACAGCTCTGGATGTTTCAGAACCTGGAAAGCAGCAGAGCCACATGTAACATGGTATGGTGCCCACCACACCCAAGATGCTCAACAACTATTTGCTGACTTGAGCTCAAGCCTAATGGGAGTTCATAGGCTCCAGCAGTCACTGGCTTTGAACCTCCAGTCTTTGGTCCCACTGCATGGGCTGGGCTCACAAACCTGAGTTGTGTCCCTCACAGAGCAGCTGCAGGAATCGGAAGAGGTCACAAGTGAACTCATCATCCTGCAGAACCTTTTCTCCTGCAGGGAGTGGAGAGGGATGAGCATTAGTGACCACCCAGGTGCCCCCTTTTGTCCCCGCCCCCACCACTTGCAATTGCAGGTTGCCCGAGCATTGCTCTGGACCCAGAGGGTCGCAAGTCAGAGCCACTTCTCTATCTGAAGCTCCTACAGTCATGCGCTTGGCAGATAGAAGTACTTTTTCTTTGTAAGAAAAGAACATTTGAATCTCAAAACTCAGATTTTTCTCTGTTAAAAGTAGCAGCATGGGTTTGGCAACATTTTATAAACAACCTAAAGATATAAACTTTTCTTTTTCTCTTTTTTTAGGAGGAGGGGCAAGGGGGAGGTAGGTACAGAAATGGTCTGTCACAAATGTTAAATTTGCTTTGTTCCCAGGGCATGAGCAAATGACTCAAGCAAAGTCTTTAGTGTATCCATAGAACAGTGCCAAAGGTTTCTGTTATTAAAGAATAATGAAAAGATTTTTGTGAAAACTGCAAATCCCTAGAAAATGCTTATTAACTCATTTTAATTAAATCTTTAACCAGCTTGTGTACTGACTGAAAAAAAAAAAAAAAAGCCAAGACTTCAGACATCTAAGAGACACGACTGTTACAGTGTGACTTCCCAAGGAGGAGCAGCCAGCAGAGACCTCACTCCAATTAGCAACCCAAGGACAGGCTGTCAGGACTCAGCCGTGAGAGATAAGCTTGACCAACAAAAGCGAGAAGCCTCCTGGTAGTCAGAGAGGCCACCTGCAGCATCAGGACCAGATATGGCTGAGGGGCAGGGACAGAGCCTCCAAAAGGGCTCCACTGGTCCACTACACTCCAACGTAATCGTCTCTGGATCACAATTGCCCGTGAAAGTGAAAACACAAGGAGAGAAACAAACACAAAACGGCACCACACAAATGAATGTTGATTTCTTTAAAAAAGTGTCAGTGAAAAAAAAAAAAAGGTCAATGTTACATGAGTGTCCACTCCAAAATCTAAATTTGTTAAAAAAGCAAAATGGAAAAAAAAAAGTTGATTAGCTTGTGAATGAATAGACTTATGTATTTAAACAAAATCATTTTCACAGACTGTGAGTACTCTGGGCTAAGAAAAAAAGCCATGTGATGATCATGTGTGTAGCTAATGTCGCGGATGATCACAGTGACAGAGCTCATGGACTTACCAGTCCGCAGTCTGGGACTTTCAAAGTGGGAGGCTTCGTGTAATGGTAGGGTAGGAAGCAAAACCATCGTGATAACTCACACAGACATTTTTAAAAAGTCCATAAAACCACAGTACTCATTTCCCTCTTAGCCCACAAGCTACGACATCTGGTGACTGAGCTACAATCACCACAGATGGGACTCAGGCCCTGTGGCAGGTGACGTGTGAAGATCATATTGCTCTGAATCTCACACAGGGCTGATAAGTCCATTCCTCAGTGTGCAAGTTCATGACAGGGTAGGAAAAAAAGCAAAAATAGTTTAGGCCTTAATAGAATAGAATATTATTCTATTAATAGAATAAGCAAACTAAACTCTTCATTGACAATATTCAGTATCATTTTGATGAGGCATTTAAATCAGAAGACTTAAAATAATATTTAAATCAAAATATTGTGTGGCATCTAGACTTTTTGATTCTTTCCCTGTGAGCCCATCTACAATGTTTTTCTTTCAGAAAATCAAGTCAATAAACCATGTACCTACTTCCAATGTTCATGTACTCAATGTGAAATAGTTAACCCTTGTAGAATAAATATCATAGATGCTGCCGCAGTGTGCCTAAAAATGCTCTGCATAATGCATCATGGTTCAGAACAGAAGGCTTTATCTGCTATGTGCATTCACACCATTTTTTTTTTACTATAAACTGCAACAAATACAAGTGACTTCACTTGGTAAGGCCACACTGCACATAGCAGAGCAAGGAGAGTGGGGAGAGGATGGGGAGGGTGAGGACAGGGCAGAGGAGGGCGTGGGGCCAGCCCCCAGGTGCTGGCCGGTGTCCACTGGGGTGCCGCTGCATGACGAGCACATCACTCTCAGATTAAAATGCTGCCGTGGCCCATGCTGCAGGAAGCGGAGCATAACAGAGACGGAGGACGGCTTTATGTCTGCAGGAGGTACAGGAGCAACAGTCTCCTTGTGATGTGGAAAAGCAATTCCATTGTAAGACAAGAACTGAGATCCACAACAAATAACGGAATGGAGGGACACGTAGTTGAAAGTGCTCTTGTGCTCTGAAAATACCGCCAGGGCCGCGCCAGGGCACGGGCACACACTGTGGACGGCATTCCTTCGGTTCCATTGTTGAAAGGAGCCTAAGGCGGCTGGCACTGGAGTGAAGGGAGAGCCAGTGCAGCACCGTCGCCTGCGATGAGCTGGTTGCTTTGCACCTTAGGATGACCTGACCTGCACCTGCTCTGCCTGATCCATGCATTTTTATTAATTGTGAACAGCTTAATATATTAGGAGCAGTGGCAACAACATCAAATGAAGACGGCAGCCGCATTCCCAGCTGAGGACACAGAGTTATTTGAATATATTTATGAATGGTGCCTATTTTTCTGAAAGTCATCTTCATTTTAATGGGGCAAACTATTGTCAAAATTACAAATTTTCACTCGGAAGTAATACAGGTAGAACTGGCTTAGCCAAGAATGAAAGAGTAAGTCCTATTTTAGAGATATAATGAGGTTAACCTGCTTCTAGAGGTCACTGTTCTACTCTTAGTTGGCTTATCCAGCTAATAGAAATGCAGACAAGTGTCTGCCTCAATTCAATAAAACACTATGTGAATGTCTAGTGATCACTTGAGATGTCCATGGACATTGCTTTAGGTTCACAGCCTATTCTTCAGACAAAGCTTGGGTTAACTGCTAATAATTAACTTCCAATACTTATTAAGAAATTAATGAAAACTCAGCGACATAAGTAAAAATTACTACCTTGTATGTATATGACCATAATCGGAAAGGGATGACTCCAACAGCTAATGTCCCCATTGCTGTAAGGTCTAGTCATGCTAGTGTCTGTGATAACTCAGAGACAAAGGGCCACTGGCATGGCACAGGGACTGGCCACATCAAAGGACTAAAAGGCACTCAAGGGCCCATGCTGCCATGGAGGAAATCATTCTGATAATTGAACTTAGAGGATTTAAAGACCTATTTTGTACAATGGCAAAACTGAAGAATAAATACTAAAAATAGTTTTAGGTATTTTATTCCATGTGGGCAATTCCAATATCACTGTTGAAGTGGCTTCATGATGACTTTAACTATTTTACAATTCAGCTAATGGAATAAATTTTGAAAGATGGACTCAGAGTTAACATTTAGAGACCTGCAATGTGCTCTTGGGCTATCATTTCATCTTGGGCTCATCATTATCCTGCAGATTAGGTAAAAGGCATCTCATTTTGTGGTTCAATGAACAACTGAGAAATAAAGAAACTCA
The DNA here is from genome assembly GCA_028644305.1 of Xerus rutilus. Classification (NCBI taxonomy): domain Eukaryota; kingdom Metazoa; phylum Chordata; class Mammalia; order Rodentia; family Sciuridae; genus Xerus; species Xerus rutilus. The sequence continues at coordinate 4,240,578 of CM053410.1, read as the reverse complement.
GGTAATGTTATACAAGTATTTGGTCATTAAGATTTGTTTCCAACAAATGCCAATAAACCTCCACTGAGTGTCTCCTCTCTGTCAGGCACCTCGGAAGATGAACCCAGTCTCTAACCCGAAGCAGCTCAGTTACAGGAGAGACAGGTAGCAACAGGCAACTTCAGTATCACATGGTCCTGTTGAACCCAGTACACCACTGTTTCTCAGGTCTGGAAAGTCTGCCTCACCAACAAGTGCAGTCTGTGACTACCAATCATTTCATAAACTGTATGTTCTTTAAATCTGAACTCACACTTGTCATCGATTTCAAAACCCAAGGGAATCCACTTCTGGACATGTGATGTTGGTAAATAGAGTTCCCTTTCTGAGCCTGGGCTTTACTGTTTTGCTATGGGAACTGATAGATACCTCGCCTTCTTTCCTAAGCTGTTAGAATCAAATTGTTCAAACAAGTAAAAGTGCTTTGGAATCAGAAAAGCCCAAAAGGAATAGATGTGAATTTCCAACACTGTGAAGCCATAGGTCAAATGACCAGAATTTCTAAAACACAGAATTTCCAATGGGGGTGGGGGAATAAGACAATTCACTAAGTACGTTTATTTAAATGAAGTCAATGACCTGACACTGGTGTATGCAATGCATGACTATTTCAGATCCCAAGACAGTCAGGAGGATCACTATGGAAAATAAATTAGGCATGTCCCAGATATAAGAGAATTAAAACATATTCTAGTGCTTAAAGTATGTATGGAGGAAAATCTTTTTTCTTCCAATGCGATGGGTCTCTCCATCACATTGAACTCTAACTAGGAAAAGTCTACTCTGAAAAAATCCCTACCATCCAACCTCCCCCAGAGCTTGTCCACTGCCAAGAGGGAAATCCTGCAGGCCCCTATCTTTGGAGGACCCAGTTGTCCAATAGAGTGGCATTTAGTAATCGGTGCTCTTTAGCATTGGTGGATCTACCAGGAGCTTTCTTCCAACAAGGATGTGAGCCTTTCATTCCAGGAAGGTATTAGCACATAATATCTCTCAAGTGTTGCTCATTTAATGCTCTTCAAGGCCTCAAGGGAAAAAAGCACAAATTCCTTAGCAGGGCAGAGGAGATCTTCCAAGCCTCCCTCAAACTCCCCCCCCCCGCCCCCATCTAGTTTGATCACCTCCTAACACACCAGGTCAGACGCAGTTCCCTGGTGTGCTGTGCACCCTGAACTGTGCCTGTGCTGGCTCTCCTACTGGGAAGTCGTCTCCTTCCCAATCAACTAGAGGTACTCTTCCTTCAGGCCAGATGCTACCTGTGGTGCCCTTTAAGTCTCTCCCACAGAGCACTGCTCAGAAGTGTATGTACACCTCACAAAGCATCCCACGCCATCTTAGACTAGGCACTCAAATTTAAGTGAGTGCTTCAAAGTTTAAAAATTGCCAGGATGTTTAGAAAATGCATTTGATGCCAATGAACCAGCATCCCGGGGTTTTCTTGAAGGGTATTGACCTCCAGGAATAGCAGAATAAAGTATAAAGAGCCCTAGACTACACCTGTGAAAGGAGCTGGAAAATCATAAGGGAAAGAGTCACTAAATAGGAAAGCAATGAAAACTGTACAAGGAATCTAGGTAGCCAATACTTGAAGGTCAATATAATCCTTTTGCTTATTTAATTAAAAATTAATCTTTTTTGCTTCAACTTCACATAAATTTGATAATATCACTATAAGTAATTGGTAAGAACCTCAGTATAACACATTATTAGATGCAGGTGGATGTTTGGGAAAGGTTAACTGGTAGTTAATATTTTAGAGAAGGTTTTTAAAAATCAGTTTTTGTGAAATCAGATCAATTTTAAAATTTTATCTTTCCTGTGAGATCTAGGACCAACACACAGATAACCAAAGTGCAACATCTTCTGCTATATTCTAACAGATGTTTTCCAAGAAGAAAAACTGCACTTTCAAATTCATAATGAATTGGTAATGAGGGTAAATGGTTCTGATAAAAAAAAATTAAAAGTTCAAGAATGAGATGAAATTTTAAATATTCATATTGGTTTTCGAATTTCATTCTATTATTTAAAAACCTATATGAATATAAAATATACAGAGAGGACAACATTGACCACGTCACAAATCCATGGAACATGTCTGCTGTAAACTTTTTTTTAAACGGAGAAATCCAGGCTCTTGTCAAGATGGAGGGAATTTAGGAAGGAGGGACAGGGATGGGATAAACTTACATGTCAATAGTGGCAACAGGGAAAGAAGGTTGAAGAATCAGCCTGAGACTGTCACAGTGGTCCCTTCACCTTCTGAACATAGCCCTCTGTTGCTCTAAGGTTTATTTATTTATTTTTTAATGTTTTTTCTTTCTTTTCCCCTCTCCCCCTCTTTAACAAGATTAGGGAGACACAGTTATCTTTTCTTCCCCTAGTTAACTGCCTTTGAACACAACCACTACAGGAAGGAGATGCCTGCTGAGAATCTGGGAAGCAAGTATCTTCCAAATTAACAAGTGAATCCTAATGCCATCAGGGCCCCCTGGGACTCCCTAGCACATCACATCTGGAACCCTTTCACAGCCTTTAGGACAGGAAACTCTGTGTTTCTCCTTTGCTAGCAAAGCAATAAAGCTTCTTTTTCCTTTTCCTCAAAACCAGGTCCTCATTATTTAATTGGCATTGCTTGGCATTGGGGACAGGGATGGAGCTTTCGGTTACAAAACCTTTACATGCAAACCTTAAAGAAACACATGGTTCTTAATGGTATCTCCATACCAGATTAGGAACAGCATTTGTAGCCTTAAAAAGTTAGAAGCAATTTTGAAACTTTAACAATAAATGCCGAAGTTGGCAGCAGATGGTGTCCCGGAGGTGTGGGGAACAGGCACAAGGGCAGAAAGTCCTCCCTGAGATGCTAGGCCTGAAACAGACTCCTCATAAACGTGAGAAGACGGGAACAGCCGTGGCTCGTGGAGTCTGCACAGTCTGCACAGTAAACAGTAGGATGCAGACTGGCCTTGCCTTCCAGCACTGCCACTCAGCCACGGGATGCTGGGCAAGCCAAGTGACCTTTCTGTCCTTCAGTCTCCTTTTGTATAAAACTGCTCACAGCTACTTCACCATGAAGGGTTGTAAATATCATAAAGTTCAGCGTTGAGCTTACACATTTTCTATGGCCATATAATGTATGGTCATATTATCCTCATCAGGAAGATTCCACCTCATAAAGGCAGGGAGTGGGGATGCAGGAGATCTAGGAGACTTAGCTCCAGCAGCCTCTTTCTCAGTGTTTAGCCGATGCTATTGAGTCTTTTTGCAGCAAAGGCACCAGGAGCAGATTTAGGTCTTTCAGCCTTTTCTATACCTTCTTTCCAAGAGCAATGACTGATTTTCCTTCTCCTATGAGGATCTGAGCTTTTCTTAACTTTTGTAGAATCTTAAGCAAAAGAATGGCCTCACAATAGAAATTTTTAATAATATGTTCAAAGAGAGTCAGTATAGAGGTTCCCAAAGCGGTGTGGGAAACTGTGTTATTAATGGAGCTAATGAGTTGCCTTCCATGTTCCCCTAACAGGTCTCTTAGTTGTGGCAATAGCATGTATTCAGAAAGCACAATTTAACTGAAAGCCTGTTGACTGTGCTAAGTTCTTTCTCAGTCTCTTCCTTTATTACCACTCCCTAGGCGGCTGTTGAGAAGCTCCTTTGAAACACTAATGCCATCTTTGTGGTTCTGTTACTGAAAAGAGCAAAGAACTGCTGCCATTTCTAGTCTAGTTGCTCTTTGAATTCTGTATTAAGAATGAAAATTAGCTTTTGTGTTCAAAGACTTTTAATCTGTGGTATTTTCAAAGGAACAGAGGAAACCCCTGTAAACCTCCCCAAGCTCAGGAGGCAGTGGGCAGAGCACACTCAGCTGGTCGGAGCCCACTTGGGATCTGTCACTGATTCCCGTGCACCAACAGTACAGCCATAAAGCCACAGTTTGTCCAAGACAGAGACGCCACAGGGAGACCAGAGCACACACTCTAGATCCCTTAACCACACACAGGTGCAAACACTGGGCCCACCGGGGACTCTTTTAAATAAAAGAAATGCAACAAATAAATCCAAAAGCATAATTTAAATGCTTGTGGCCCCTTCATATCTGGTATATTAATAACTTTACATCTTCATAGAAAAAAAAAGAGAGGAGAAAAGCTAGGTATATAACTTTAAAAAATAACAGGATGCATAATGATAGAAATAAAATAATCTACTTGTTGAAACAGAATAAAAAGAAAAAAACCACAAAAACTGTCACTATCAAGTCTATACACAGAGCTAACCATAAATAAAAGAGCAAGTGAACAGAAGGGCAGCTCACTGCTAATAATTACCACGCTCACGAGTGACGGCTGAGGAAGGAAGGGTAGACATTTACAGTCGTCAAAGGAAGAGGGACGGGAAAGAGAAACAAGTTGAGATTTGCTTTGTTTTGCTACTTGTAAGGAAATAAAATACAAAATGTGTTAGTCAGTTTGGGCACTTATTTTTGCGTGTGTGTTAAAAAAGACTGGACACAATCAACCAACCTCGTACTAGAAACACTTCCTATCACTCTCACAGTGATTTCTGATTTGGGTCTCCAATGACCTTCCTGCAGTCCACACCAGACTGGAAAGGCCAGAGGCTGCCAGGGGGGCTGCTGTTCCCTCGTGGGAATTGAGAATTAACGGGACTGAGAATGAGGAATGGGATTCTGCTCAGAGACTCTGGAACACTCGGTAGTGACTACAGGGGAAAATGAAACTCATTTCTAATTCTAAGACAGGGAAGTCAGAGCTGGACAGAAAGTCACTTACTTTTAGACATCTCACAGACAGAAAATGCTCAGTAACTAACTCAACTGACCCATACAACTGGACCTACATATTCAAATGTTCACAGAATAAAACCCCACGGGAGCCACGTAGTACTCATAGGGACAGAATGTGCCCAAGTGGTAAGCTTCAAATACAGTCCAAAATAAGCAGTTCTTTTTCCTGATCATGAGAACAAAAATACTCAGAGATAAAAATTGATTAGCTAAAATTTTCAGAAAGGCCAGCAGAGGCTACAAATAGCAAATGGGAGAAAATTTATTTTTTGAGATCAGATTAGTCTAATCAAGAAGCCAATGTTCCCAAACTAACACGTTGGCAAGATGTCCAAAACAACCAAAGAGACATGTGTGGCCTCACTAAAACTCATTTAAAAATCAGAAATAAGATCAAAACCAATAAAAATAACATTTTTTCCTTAAATATTCCTTCAAGGAATGGGCAGCGGTGGTTATTTGTGCTTTGAATGCATTGCAGGCTTCACTTTCAAGTTTATGCCCACATCTACGCACAGCGAGAAACATTCTCGGATGGCATCAGTCACTTTTTTGGTACACATGTAAGTAATCAGAATTACATAAACAAACAGCTACTCTAACTTTGGTCACGAAATAATTGGGACTTGCAAAGATGCTGGAGACAGAAGGACAGCTGCTGACAGAGTGGAGGACAGGGACAGGGATTACTCAGGGACCTGAGGGCTGCTCTCCAAAGAGGAGAACCCGACAAGTTGCCAAGGCAGCCAGGAAGCGCCCAGCCTTTTCGACTCTGGTCCATCCATGCACTTTGAGTTTACAGATGGCTGCCAGTAGGACCAGGACAAGAAGGAGTCAGGGACCCATCTGGAAGGTTAGGGGCATCTTGGGGCATCCTGTGCAAGTGTCCAGTTCTGTACATTCAAATGAGTCCCATTAATGTTTCATCAATTTTAAAACAGCTCTCTCTCTCTCTGCTTGAAAAGGTCATTGACAATGGGTATGTTTCAGGGAAGAAGGGAGACAGGAGGGTTTATGTGCAGGTGATTAATACCTGATCCTTCCTCTGTCACCATCCCAAGTCCTTCAGCTTTGTTTTGTCGCTCAAAAGCATTCAGGTCAAGGACACTATAGAAACAAGGGAAAAACATTTAGAGAACCAACAGAACACCTTCTCGGTTTAGGGGAGCAACTATCTGAACGCCGTGTGTCTTGAACACTGAAGGTTCAAGGTACACGGAGACCCAGATGCCTCTCGGCCACACATTCCTGCAGCAGACCAGCCCCTCCCCAGGGCCCACCCTGAGCTGACCCAGAGGAAAGCCAAATAGATTCCTCAGGTTCAGCTAGGGGAGAATACTGCCAAGTCAGCAGACATGCAGACACAGAATTATCATAATCATGCTTTTGCAGGATGAGCAACTTGTTACATTGTTTCTCTCAAGTTCTTCAGACAAATACTGTCTGAAAGATTTTAAATACTGTAAAAATAGATGATTATTGCAAATTGATTGGTTAAGGATCACGGGAAAAAAATTTTAAAATGCCTCACATGTCCCAAATAAAAATAAAATTTTCTTTTTTTCTCTTTTGAAAAAAATCATAAAGCACCAAGTATGTAGAATTTAGCTTAACAGGTCCCTATTTAAGCATGGGGGACTATTTCAGGACACTAACAACACCAAGTAAGTGTGATAGGGACATTACTAATACTCTAAAAACAAAACAAAACACAAGACACTGCCGACTGTCCCACTCTAAGGTGTCTTTTTAAAAAATCTTGGTGTAATTGCTGCCGGCAATGAAAAGAAGACACTCTGAAACACGCAGCCCCAGGGGGCCGGGAAGAGCACACATCCTCACCTGCAGGACTGCATTAGGCCCGCCAGGCTCTGGAAGAAGCCCACGTCCTTCTTTTCCTTGAGATAGTCGAGCATCTTCTACAGACAGAGAAAACCACATAGCTTTTTTGTTAAATAAATAGCAACCCAAACGTACTTTCTATTCTGGAACAAATGTAAAAAGTATTCAGGAAATATGAGTGTCACCAATGTCATCTTCATCCGGAAATAGTGACAAACACGTCAAAGCAAGACCACTGCACATTTTTAGATGTGGCAGTAAATAAACAGAATGGGGACCAGGGCATTGTTCCCACACACAGACACATAAATATCAGGGAACCAGTCCTGGTAAAGCTGTTCCTGTCTCGCTCAGTATCTGAGACTGAGCTACTTAGTGCAAGGAAACCAGGAAGCTGGTCCAGGTGGCTGTACCCAAAGTTTTTCAGCCACTGGGGGCCCTTGAACGGCTTGGAGCTGGAGTAGCGACTTCTACCTGCTCACTTGATAGCCATGAGTCCAGCTTCCACTATCGCCACCTCTCACCCTCATGTATGGCAGAAACTACTAGACCATTCAGCCTTTCTCCTCCGTTCTTGGAGTGATGTCCAGAATCTGTGATTAATATCTTGGCTAAACATAAACGTAATGAAAGGACTATTTTTGATATGGACGAAACATGTTGGAGGTTTCAAATAAAATGTAGACGATCCCGACTCGTGATGGCTCAGCTTAGGATTTTTCCACTTTGTGATAGTGCTTTAGTGAGAGGCACACTTGGGATTCTGGATTCTGGTCTCTCCCTGGGCTAGCAGTGTGCAAGGCAACACTCTCCTGTGCTGCTGGGTGGCAGCAGCAAGCGACAACTCCATCAGCCTGGGTGCCAGGAGCATGATGCCCCGCAGGGTCCTGTGCTGCTGAGCTCTGCAGGACAGTGGGGCAAATGCACTCTTGACTCAAGATGTTTTTGACTTTCGCTGAATTTATCAGACATAGTCCCTGGCAAGTTAAGGAGCCTCTATACATACAGGACACCAGAAGGCAGACTCAAAGCTTTCGAGGAAATAAAGAAATTGCTTTTCTCCCAATCTTTAATAGAAGAGAATAATTCCTACCATCAGTGCTGTTCTAACAAGGCTCAAAGCAGCCAAAACTGTGGCAGTAATATTTTTCAGAAATAAGAGTCAAAATCAATATAAACTAAATGTGTACAGGATACACACACATACTATATGGATATGTGCATATATACACATGTACACAAAAGAATACCCATCCATGTAAAGCATATGTATGTACACACACACACACACCATGTGTGTATATGCTACATGCAAAAACACATAGCATAGTAGTCTAGGAAAAATACTAGGAAAAATGAAGGAGGTTCATCATTGCTTTTTTTAGACAAAGGAATGTGGCTCAGAGGATCAAAGGGTGGTAATGGAATATGCACTTGAAGTTCTAGAGAAACAAGATCTGTATTGACAATAAGCACGTACACCCCAGGCTCTCCAGTTTCCCTCTGGAGCCAAGGATTTCTGAAAATACTTACAATATATAAGGAAGGTCTTTTAACGTAACACATAAGGCAAAGAAAAATATTTTTGAAATGTATTTCAGAGAGATTAGATCAGCTTTATTTATTTTTCCTTTTTTTAGAAAAACTCATGTAGGCATGAACTATGGAAACAGAACAAGCTGGTCACCCATACCAGGTTCCACAGATGCATATCCAGTCGAATATGATGGACAGAGAGTGATTCATGCCTCAATGCAAGAACTCACTGGGCATGGGAGAAGGACCCATTTAGATAGATGTTCCGGATACACTGACACCACTTTATGTTTGGGTTGGTAAGACTATCATATAATTACTTTTTCCTTTCTATGTTCTCTCTTGAGTATTGCAATAAATTAGAATAGAGATATATTTTACATAAGAAATGAAAACTTTTAGAGTAGCTCTTTCCATATGTGGTCTGTAAGAAAAGCACATTATGTAAATGGCTTAAAGACCTCACCTGCTGCACTGTGGAGTTCCCACCATTTAAAATAGCAATTCCAAGTTTCAACGTAGCAGCCACCATGGGTCCAGTTTCACCTTTAAAATATAAAAAGCAGCACTCCTTATATTTTTTCACAGCTATGTTAACCTATTCTACCTCAAAAGGTACTCTTCTAGTATTATTACTACCTACAACAATCCTATGTAACTTATGTACCAAAACTACCAAAATAATAATAATGCATATTTTGCCCTCATTTCTACTAACTTCTATGTAATATATTTAAGAACTGAAACATGAAAACATATGAAGAAACAATAGATTTTGAAATACTGAGAGTTGAAATTACTAAGCATCAAAACCAACCACATGTATTAAAATAATGTTAAAATCAGCAAATTACTTAAGATTTTTAAAAGACGCTTTTCTCCCTCCAATAATATTCTATTTGAACTTTTATCATTTCATTCATTGCCTATAGTTATGTCTAAAGTCTGGCTTTATTAAAACGACTATTCTCAATTTTAAGTTATTCAGATAATGGTAAAATTTTAAAATCTATCTAATTGTCTATCACTTAGCATACTACATTTTATTTTTATATTATTCACCTCTTCTTAGAAATAAAACTGATCCCCATCATTTAGGGGCACTTAATGACAAACTACATCAATATTACCTTTCCATTTCATTACAAATGAATTTAAAATATTTTTGCAAATAAAATATTGCTAATGCAGGGAAAGTCACCTTGAAATGGTGGCCACTGAGATAGACAATGGTACTTTAACAGTTCAAAATGACTCACTAAAAATATCCAAACATTTTAAGGGTCAGGAAAGTATAGCCCTAGGCCCATGTAGGGCTTGCTACCTGCTCTGTATAAACCAAGTTTTATTTTTATTTTATGGCCTGTGATGCTTATATAGCTACTCTTTGGATATTCAGAAAAGCTTTAAAATACCTGATTTATAACATCACTCTGCTAGAGCTTAGTCGTACCACACAAAAGCTGAAGAACATACATAAAGTCTTTCTAGTAAGACAACAATCAACACTAGATCTGCCAATGGTGAGAGCCAGTGTTGTGAGTAGCTGATGGCACAGCTGGTGATGAACCAGGAACCCAGTGAGGGAGCACCGGGAGCCAGAGGCTGACTCCAAGGGACAGGGACACACTCACCTTTGCTGGCACTGATGGTCTGCAGCACCATCTCCGCAGCTCCCCGGTCATGCAGCCTGGCTTGCTGGTAGAGAAGTTTCTGCTTTTCCATCTCCTTTTCCTGAACACAAATCCCAACCATTTATGTTGTGACTGTCCGTAAGCACGACAGCTCTCTATATTTTAGTCATCTCCTCATGTATGGGCTCTATGACAACATTATGCACCATTTCAACACCAACAATGCCATCGAACAGATCATCACATGTTCATCTCTCATTTTTTCCCTTGATATTTTTCTTGATATACTTTTGGTACTGGTTCGTGAGGATGGATTTTTCTCAATTTTAATTGTTTGATCAGTCCAAAGCCTGTATCACGGTTTTGTGCTTCATCATTGAAACTTGCACTTTCCGATTTGTACATCTGTGCATAAGTTGGTCAGGTTTTTGATAATCTCCCCAGTCATGGCCATAACTTGATACTGCTCAGCGAGTTGCAAGTCATCACTGAATCACAGGAAGACATTAACTAAGACATCTTAGAGTTTAAGCAAAATTGAAAGCTGATAAAAAGGTAGGCTTCAACCGAGTAGTGGACTTATGATACTGTTCTCCCCAGTCCCCCTCAAAGAATAAGAGAAGCCATGTGCCTTTATATTTTGTATTCTCTGGTGGTTACAAACGATACTGCATGGTGCCGCCAGAGCAATGGCTGGGGTTGGTTCTTTTCCACTTAAGCTACCACTGCAAACATAAAGAAGGAGATAAGAATCAAATATAAAGGCACAGCAAGTTCAAGACTGGTGTGATCATTCACTTGAGCGATCCAGTTCACTGGAGAATTGAGACGGAACTAAGCAGTATAAGTTGCAGAATCAAAGTTGCATAGAGCCCTTTGACAGCGCGTCCATCAAATGGCGTGGTAGAGAAGCTTAGTCAATGGGACATGAAACAGTCAATTAGTATCATGTCCATAAACACAACGGCCAAAACATATATGACCTAAGAGCAGTAGGAGCTGCAGCAGAGGTAGCCAGAGGGACAGCTTTGCTGCCGTAAACTTTCCATCCAAAGTACGGAAAATAGACACTGGAAGATGGAAGAGGTTTAAAAAATGAAGGCTTGCTAGTTACAGAATGTGAGAAATAAACTAAAAGGAGGGGGAAGAGAAATGGGCTCAAACAAATGAAAAAAAAGAAACCTTTAAATCAAAAGCAACCAACACAGACATTTATGCTGTTACCAGAGAGTTCTCGCCGAGGCTGGCAAATTTGTTTCTTAAATCTTTGATAATATCGTGCTGCGAAAACAAAATTGATCAGGGTTTTTTTTCACACTATAGTTAAAGCTCCTGTGGTTAAATTTTTATTTTTTTCTTAAATTATGTGATAGGCCTAAATGGAAGCAGAGAAAAGGAAAAACAAAAAACAAAATCAAAAAAAGAGGCAGCTTTGCTTCATATGTAGCCATGCTAACATCTAAAAGGCTTGCCTTCATGTTTAAACCTCTTCCTGTGAAGTCAGAAACAAAATGAAAACAAAACCACACAGACACACAAAACCATACTGTCGTTACAACACAGTTTCAAGAAAAACTGAAAGAAGACCCTCCCGTGTGCTCCTCAGGGCTTGTTTAGAATCAGTGAGCAACATCTCCTTCTTCCTTTTAGACCCAACAATCTTTTACTTTCTTCCCTTGGCCAGAACAAAGAATAGGACTTTCACTTACATCCTAACTAACTCCTTTTGTGAAAGAGCTGTGCAGTAAGAAAGTGGTAAGAAATTCTTAGCTTAGGGAACTACCCTGACATCTTCATCAGCTAAACAGACCAGGGAGTCAGGAACTGCTGTTCTACTGAGTCAGTGGAACACAGGACCACAGTCATCAGGAAACAGAAGACGGCAGCAGGCCATACATTCTTGAGGAAAAAAAACAAACAAACGATATTTGCTATTTGCACTCCAAAAGTGGGTAGACTGGTTCCAAGATTTGCCAGAATAACTTGCATAGTAGATCCAAGGTCTTGATATCCTCTTTGTATGTGAAATCACCTGTATCAGGCAGATCCTCAGGATAATCAAGAAACTGACAGAATACCAAATTACCTGCTTTAAAAATTAACTCCCTGCACAAAGAACACTTCTCCTTTTCTTATCTGGCATTTCAATTTTAAAAGTATCAAGTATTTGTGGGGAGATGATTTTAAAAAAAAAATTCAAAAAGAAATCCTGGTCCAGAAACTGAAAAAGCTGTGCTTCATAAAGAGGGATCAGGCCAACCTTGGATCTCCCCATGTTGGGCTGAGCTGGAGGCTCTCTCTTCAGAAATCTGCAACAAGATCCCTTTTCATCCTGTGCTTTGTCCTTTCAGGACTGCTTCTGGGCATATAATTTGACTTTTTTTCCACTGGGAAATTCTACCACCATCACAACAATAACAACACAAACAGAATTGGGGAAACAACCAGAAAGATTACCAACAGTAAAATGATGGAAAGAAATTATTTTTTTGCCCTTCAAACTTTTGGCACATTAGCTTTTCTAAGCAAACTGGAGATAGATCTTTTGCAAGCATGTTACTCAAGGACACTGAATCTTGAAAACACCTTGTTAAAAACAGGGTTCCCTCCCTCACCCCAGGTTCTATTTCATCTGCCTCAGGGTCTTTGATAAATACCATGTTGCCTTCAACCTGCAGTTTAGTCTTTAAATTACTCCAACCTTAGAAAGTAAGTTCAAGAAAAATAAGAGCAGCTCCACGATTTGGATTTTCTTTTAGGCAAAAAGCTCTGATTGATGAGAGCAACTGGGAATCATCAGCTGGCATCCTAACATGATTGGCATTAGTCTGTTCAAGGTCAAGTGCAATGGTAAGTCAGACCCATGATCAAGTCACCTGCCTTCACGGAATGGAAATATTTGACCTCATCATTTGCTTTGTGTGTAAACTGAAGTTTGTAATAAAATGGCTAAATTCTTCCATTTTGTCCAAGAGTGCCATGAGCCTTAACACTTGATGGTGGAAATGTAGACAGGCTTGAAGAAAAAAAAATACATTTAGTTCTTCAACAACTTGCCTTACATGAGAAAAAATACTGAAATAAGTATAAATTCCAATTGTCCCTGACTCCTTGATGGAGCCAGTAGCGTCACCCCAACATGGAGACAGGAAGTTATTTTAAGTAGGATAGCCTGATGACAGCAAAGGAATTCATGATTTCTGAAGAATTCTCCTGAGTTGTGTGGACATGTGGGCAGCCTGGGTGCACATCAGAGGCTGAGCCACGAAACCCACAGCCCAGGTCTCACCACAGAGCTCAGCCGCTTTGCTGCTTCTCTTTGTATTTCTAAAACTTCCACAAGGTTTTCTTCATGTGTTCCTCTTTAAACTGCATGTGGGAGCAAATGCTAGTCTAAGAAAACAAACTTCCAGGAACTGAACTCTTAAGAGATATCTTCCATGATGTAGTAATGTTACCACTCAACTTCAAACACTCTTACTTGATATCCTGAACAGGGTTATAACCTATAGGTGATGGGGAATCTCAATATCACTAGCAAAAAAAAAAAAAAAAAAAAGACTGAAATATAGAAGATCCTATTGGATAGCCAGGAAAACAAAGACAAAATGGGGGAGATGGTTCTAGTAACTTGATTTACAAGAAGGCAGCCAGCTCAGACTATGAAGAAACTAAACCTTAGCTGAGAGGTCCATTCTCTACCTCAGTTATTCCAGCTCCTGAAACTGTAGGTTAGCCATGCTTATATAGAATTGACCCAGAGTTATACACTTTGTTTAATAATGGATGGTTCCCCACATTTTTAAAGAACTAAACAATATATCTGGAGTTTCATAGAAGAAAAGATTTGTGAGGACATGGCCATAAGTTTTACTTGTTGTAACTACATACAGTATGTAAACTCCATGTACTACACACCCCGTATAGTTCCCTGCACATAATAGGTGTTCAGGGAAATCTAAGTGACAGAATTAAAAAATATGTGACATCACATAGCTTGTGATCACAATTTAAAATAATACAAATGTTATCTATGAGTTTGAAGAGCTATGAAACCAGGACACTGCCAAAGTTTATTTAGTTTGCTTTCAGTACATGGTCAAAGGGTCTTTAGAATCATACCAACACAAACAAATAATCATCACGTTGTGGCTTGGGCTCACTCAATGTTTTGTCTGCACCTTCACTATTACTGATGCTCTTTGCCACTGAACTTGCAAATAGTATAATAATCCTCTTGCGTTCTACTTTTCAATAGGATGAGCATAGTTTCCAATGCTACTTAACAAAAAAGAAAGAGGAAGAGAGAGAAAGAAAAAAGATGCATTTACCAAAGCCAAGCTGGTTTGAACAAAAACTTTGATCATGTTTTACTAACCAACTCAGACAACAAAAACACTAAACCAAAGACATGGACTTCAGTGACTGTCCTGGAGGCTCAGAGTGGAGGAGTGTGTGATGTGGGTCTGCGGCTCACTTTCCTTCTTCCAGTACCACATACACCTGCACTTGACTGTGGAACACGGTTTCCCTTGAAGTGAGAACATTTAGATTTTAAAGCTAAGTTAAAGCCATCAAACCCAGCTCAGCTGAGTTTCCTATCAGGGTCCAGGGCACAAAATTTATTATATACCACAGAAAGCTCCATTCTTGAGGCATAAAAATGTGAAGAATAACCTGACAATCAGGACCCATGGAATCAGCCATGTTAAGCTGCTCATTAGAGGCAATGATCATCTGAGCACAGAACTGACTTCAAACAGCCTTCATCTGCCTGTTGGCTTTGCTTGAAAGTTCTTGAATAGGGAAGGCAAGCACTCTGGATCCTTTCTGTCCTGGCACCGCCTGACCACAGCAGAACAACCCCCTCAAGGTAACAGCACAAGCTCCAGTGAGATCACAGAGGTGCCCGGATGCCACCTGAATTTGGAGAGTGAGAGGTTAGGGGGATTCTCATCACAGAGGGGGTCTCAACAACTCCAGACTTGGACATGGCAGGCACTCTAGGTCTGTGACTTTTAGTTTTCAAAAACGGTCATTCACAGTAATTATCTAATTATTAATTGTGACCCAGATTAAGTCTACATGAACTGCTACACTCTACGTACCTAATACAGCTCCCAAATCCCTGCCCAGTGTGACCTCCTTGGCTGGGAGGATTTTCTGCAGAAGGCCTTTGGGACACACGTTCCCTGCGTTCCCCCAGGCACCTGCTACTCATCCTAGACCATCCCTCCTCAGATGGCATCTGGACAGCTGGGCTTCATTGTGTAAATTCTCAAATAATTATTGTGACTTGTTGAGGACATTTTTCATTACAACATATTATTCTCACGGGGAAAAAAATGCTGTTGATTTTAACTTCAGGAATTCTTGTTTCTCCCAAATAAGAAAACTAGTTTACTAATATTAATGAACTGCTAAATTTATGAAATTTCAAGTTGGCTCCTAGAAAGCTTGAAAATCAAATGTGCTAACATCCCACAGCCAACTGACAAGACTCTACAGCAAAGGGTTTGTTTGTAACTTCATTCCTGAAGGTTATATTTCATGACCTTTCATTACTTTATTATTCTTTTTCTTACTGTATTATATAATTATGCAATACTTTGCTAAAGTAGGCAAAGGCAGAGGTACATACGTATATATAGATGTTAGACATTATTTTCTATGAAACACTTCCATTGAACATTCTTATTCTAAAAAGCACAGAATTTATTTTCCACAGAGATCAGATAAAAATGGAAATTTGGATGCCTTTATCAATATTTATGCATTTACAAAAGTTGTGAAATCACTCTGAAAAATGCTAAGGACTGAGGCACAGCCGCATGTAAGACGAATTTTAAAGGTGGACATGATACCAAGAAATCTAGGGGAAAGCTCTTCATTTTAAGAAGAAAAGGCTGAGACAGAGCAGAAGAGTTTGATTTGCTGAAGATCATACAACACCAGGTGGGACTCCAGGTCTCCTGCCCTGGGTGAAGTTCTGTGCTTATTGTACTGTAGAAGTTTCTGTATGGGATTCCCTGACTTGTTTTGAGCAGGAAAAGTGAAATTAATTCAATGTATCAATAACAGCAAATATTTATAGAGAGCTGTTATGTGGCAGGCAATGCTCTAAGTGCCTTATACATAGTGACTAAGCTAATCCTCATTACAGCCCTGTAATGAATACTAGGATTAGCTCCATTTATAGACAGGGGAGTCGAGGCTTAAACTCACAACGTGTAAGTGGGGGAGCTAGGATTCAACCACAGGCATTTCATTTGAGTGTATGTGTGTCTCGTGACTGCTGCCTCCGCTGATGGGACATGATTTGGCCAAGTGAAAGCTTCAACTGGCATTAGTTTACAAACAGCAGCACATGAATTCAAAGGATTGTGCATATGAAAAATGCAAAATTCCCTATTTAAATGTTTTCTACACTGCTTTGCCATTTAGGTCCACATACTCATGTGCCTGGATGATCACAAACATACACAGGGCTGTGCTTTCTGGGAACTTCCTTGCCCCAGGGTTGGTGCTGTTCTTCCACCTAACTCCCCTCTCTCTTGGCCACTGGCCTTGCTTCTGAGCCAGAATGGCTGATACCACACAGCCTCTGCTTGCTGCTATCACCATGACCACAGCCAAGGATACCTGCTGCTGACCGATAAGGGGACTCCAGAGCCTGAGCACTCAACAGGCCAGACCCAAGATGGCTCTGGCTGGCCCAGGGGTCGCAGGGTAGGGCCAGACAGTATCAGTGGGAAGACTGAGGAAATGAACTCCTGTGGCCAACATGAGAGGGCAGACACTCATCCTTTGTCCCCAGGAGGCACTGTTCCATAATGCAGTGGCTCTCTAGAGGCAACCTACGACCCAGCAACCAGATGTACCACTACACAGCCACGTCAGCTCACGAAGGCACCACTTAGGTGTGCCTTCCTCACTTCCCTGTATTCTCTCTTTCCCCTTTGCTCTTACTTCCCTGGGATTGTAATACCCAAAATCTCAATGAAGGGTTAGCACATCAGCTTTTGGTCTCTTTTTCCTAGGAAACCTGGGCTAAGATGTGTGACCATTGTTTTAAATAACAACCATATACAAAAATAAAGTTGGCGGATTGCATCATTACTAACCCCAAAAATTCCTCTCCCCTCTATGAGTCAACAGTAATATACTGCTGTGTGTGTTCTGGATATACTTAGCTTGGGCAGTAGGAACTAAGGAATTGTAAACTTTCTTGACAAAAGGAATAGTTTGTTCAATATTTTATATTCATAGCTATGTATTCAAATTTAGGCATGTAAGGTTGTCTTTGCTCAATTCAAAGTTAAAAATTATGTAGCTATTAGGTGGCAATACATCTTATAACCAATTTACTCTTTCAGAATTGTCATAAAATGGAATTCTTCAAAATTGGGTCTTTGGAGTGGTCACACAAAAGTTTTGTTTTGTTTACCACTGTGTCAGTACTGCATAATATCAACCGACATTTTGGTCCTAAATTGATTCTTCCGTGCTTCAGGGTGCACACCCTGAAGCAGGGGTTGGGTGATGGTCTGAGTACTTCTGCAGGTGTGATAGATATCATGTTAATTACACCTGAGGCCCATCCAAGAGAGGATATGCTAGTCCTAAGTTTTCATTACAAAATGTCAACTCTGCCACACGCATATTTAGAATTTAAGACACAAGAAATTGTTTTTAATCCAAACTACTGAATAATAGGACCTTGGGGACTCACGAGAAAATACGCTTGTGAGCTAGAAATTGGGCATTTACCCAAGGAAGAAGCAAGTGGCCTAATATTTGAGAAAGATGGTGTAGAAGAAAAGTGAATGATCCATTTTCCCCACTCACCTAAGCTCCCGTCATTAACTTAGGTTTTACAGTGAATAATAAATCCACATTATGGTGACTCTACATTTCATATAAATTTTCTCACTGACTTTTCATTTTTGGTTCTAATTTGGGATTTTTGAGTACAGCACTTTGATGACCTTGCTGAGGAAAAACCAACTCACTGTGCTCAGAAAAGTAATCACATTTGACTTAAACCATCATTATTTATTTGTTGTTTTTATTATTATTTGCTTTGGTTCATTAAAAAAAAACTCAAAAGCTAAATAAAACACTCAACTGCTACAACTAACTTTGCAGGTAAATGGTAACATGTGTCTTCAGTTTTCATAAGATTTAACTGTCTTTGTATGGTTTTCATATGGAAATAGTTACAAATCTAACAAATAATTAAATATGCAATAGAGTCATAAAATAAGTAGCTGTAAAAGAAAGCATATTTACATTCTAGAGGAAATAGGGAACTAGACTATCAAGATGAATTGGAAAGGTTTAAACAGGATCGTGTCAACATAACACACATGGAAGAAAGGAAAGAGCTGGCCAATACCTGGCGCCCCACGCCCCTAATTAGGAATCCTGTATTCATAATAGCACACTTCTCAAAGTATCTACTTCTTTCCTCTTCTCAACATCTTAGTGGAATACAGATAAGCATCAAAGCAGAAACTATAGCAGATGGGAATGTTTCATCAGTTATAAAGATAAAATTCATTTACCACAAACTTTATGTTCTTCCTATATCTATTACAATTTGTTATAAGAATAATTGAAACTGCCAATTTCAGATTCATTACAACTTACATGAAAAATCCCACAATTAGATTCTATAAAAATTGTGTCAAACAATCAGACAGCTCAGTGTAAACTGCCTGGTAGATTACTAAATGCAAAAGGAAATCAGAGCCCCTGGGCTGGGGATGTAGCTCAGCAGCAGAGTGCTTGCCTTGCAGGCACAGGCCCTGGGTTCGACCACAGAACTGCCAGAAAAAAGTACTAATCCAATGGCCTGGTTGCATTTTTGGTGGTTTTCTGGTATCACATACTCTGAGAAGAGCATCTTCACAGATAACTGACTCTGTTTCCTCTTATATTACAACCTTTTATATTACTTGCTTACAAAGTGTGCATTTTGCTAAGAATAGCACGATTTTTATCTTAGGCATAGATAAGAAGTTGCTGTTTTAAGGCAACAACTGGTTAGGAGTAAAGTCCCCAAATTTGGTCTATTATGTCACACATATAAATCCATGCTAGCTGCTAGCAACTTTAAATCCTGTCCACACGAGGACAGTTATAGCTGCTCATCTGTGTCCCTGTTTTGGAATTAATTGCCAAGTTTTGCCATTCTATGAACTTGCCCCCTATTCTAAATTCGAAGGCAGTCCCTTCTCTCTGGTCCAATGACTGTCCTCAGCCTGTTCTCACACTTTGAAGACCAGATTCCTCTGCTGGCCATTCCCACGCCTTTCTCCTGAATAAGGGCCTCTTCAAAGGCACTAAATTTGGCCATACTCACCAAGCTGGACTTGCTTTTAGATCTCCCCAAAAATGCAATTTTCCTTCAAAAAACAAATTTGTTCATCTAGTCCTGTCCTACCGACCCTCATTCAGTGGCCACCAGCACACTCTTAGGTAGGCATAAACTTTGTGCTCACTAGAAAATGAAATCATTGGTTGATGTCATCCCTCAACAATTCACAGGAATTCTATATAATTCGTGATAAAAAATAAAAATCTCTCAAGTCAATATTGAAGCCATTATTAACTATTATTTAAGCTCAAAATATGCTATGAAGCGTTATATCCATAATGTCATAAACCATTACATCCATCAAATTGGAGCTGTATCTGACAGTATCCTCATGCACTCAGATTTTAAAATTTACGAGAATTAGGATATAAGAACAATATATTCCTCCAAATTTAACAGTGAGTTAAAAAACATTACAATGTGTTCCTTCTAGATTTTTCATAAGAAACTAAATTCATTTTTTGAACTGACATCATTATGAGTACTACCTATCTGGATGTTTATGATCAAATTTCCTATTAAATACCCTCATGAAAATAAAATTTAAGAGGATCCATACTTAAGTAAAAACACCTTGTAATTCTAGATGAAAATGGTTTTTTTCTTGCAAATATTCCAGACCACATATTTCAAATATTAAAAGAACGAAATAGGCATCTGGCTCTTCCCTTTCACTGACATGCCAAGTTCAATACTGAAATCACAGTGTGCAATGTCCAGGTACCAACACATAAGGAAAAGCCGACTTCTCTCCAATCTCAGCAGCTGTACCATTTAGCATGTCCGTTTTCAAGTAACGAGACTAGTATTAAAACACCAGGAGGGATGAGGCCAAAGGTTGGACTAAAATGTCTCCCATCAAAAGCTTAACCACTAAAGGGCCCAACTCCTCTTCTCAGCACAGTATTCACTTAGTTAGCAAAGTTCAAATTCCGAAGCCGTGAAAATGCAAGAAGAATAAACCAAAGGAAGGGGAGAAGACCAATTTCACTGGAGTTACAAGCTTGCAGAAAGATTTTCAAGATGTCTTCTAACAAAAGATGCCAAGATGTTGGGTCTAACAAAGGTAAATGTCACAAGAAACTGAAACTCAGACCCAGACAAATACACACACATACATAGTTTTACCTTGCTGCGTTGGGATCCTGTGACCTTAAGAAAGGGTGAGGACAAGAAGTAAAACAGCAATAAACAATTGCTCTGAAGACAACCGACAGGCCATAAGTGGTGTGCACTTCAGGGAAACAAGGTTATTTGCTGTTCAGGCTCATTCTAATCTACCTGTCTCCTAATAATAAAGATGTATTTGAGACTAGAACATATGTACATTAGAAAAGATTACACTATCATTCGGGAAATTTAATATAATGGATTTTTCTCAGCCAGCAATAGTTCTGGGTGATCCTCAAATTGGTGTGCTTTTATACTTTTCTACATTGACTTCAATGCTGCAGAGACACACACACAAATGGTCCCCAGAAGAGGCACTGACTGCTCACTCCCTGGTTCTATCTTCTGTGTCCATCATAATTCAAGACCCATTGCTGGCCACTTAGACACTTCGAGACTTCTAGCTCAAAGTCCAGACATGTCAATTAATAGGAAAGAAAAAGAATCTAGTCTCTATCTCCTTCTCCTTGATTTATTTTTGAAAATTATGAAAAAAAATCAAGAAATAAGAAGAGTGGTCATTAGCAACAACTAGCTGTTCTCATCAAAAGCAAAGTATACTATAAGCAAAGGGGGGAAATAATACTTTTCGTCTGGCTAACTAATAATAAGCAGCATTACAAATTATAGGATATATCTAAAAGCTGAGCGTGTTTGAGAAAAATAACTAAATAGAACCTAGTGCTATGACTATACGCACTCCTACCTCATGCAAGCAAACTGACATGTGCCACCGTCTCCATATGTACACAGAATGAGTGGCCCAAGCGGGCAGAAGTCAGGGGGCCAAATCTTCAAGACTTCAGTTTGGGGAAAAAAATACCAAAACACAAGTATGATTAAAAACTTGATGTCATGTTGCTCTTCAATAAGATTTCCCACACACATCTTGGAAATTCCAGATCACAATGTCCCTGAGATGAGAACAATTTGAAGCAGTCTCATCTCAGAGGGTGCTCAGGAACACTCATTCTGAACATATGGGCTCTGTTTTATTATCCAACTATTCTAGGTTTCCTTGGTCTTAACTTCAGCCAAGGTTAGGACTCAGGTTTGTCCATCCAGCTCTGACATGCAGTTCCTTGACACAGTAAGCTGCAATAAGCCATGAAGCAAGAAACATAAAGGTCAGTTATAAGCTATGAAACAATGCTTCAAAACAGGAAAGGCAATTCTAGAAAGATCTAGCTTACTTCGAAGCTCTTCACTTCTTCTTCTCCATCATCATCTTCCTCGTCATGACAACTCTGATTTGTGCAGGACAAAAAAAGGAAACGATGTGTTAAGGCAGAAAGTACAGGAGAATCATTTAACACCACACCAAGTGATTTGTACAGATTTACTAATGTTTAAATATATATATCAGATACTAAGAAGTCATGATCAATAAATTTATAACCTGAAAGAAAATTATATTCTATTATGCTTTTACAAAATTAAAACATCAAATTACCCATTTATGCATGACATAATTTATGAGGTCCCTGACGTGCTACACATACTACTTATGCATTTTCCTTGTTCAAACCAAATTGCAAAACTTAAAAGACAAGAATCCTTTTTTATGTTTTCATTATAATGTACTAATGCAGGTATATGCAACTGTCATTACTTGAAACTAATAGAAAGCAGTATCCATTAATTAAAATGACTCTTCAGCTGGGCATGGTGGTACACACCTGTAATCCCAGCAGCTCACGAGGCTAAGGCAGGAGGCTTGCAGGTTTGAACCAGCTTCAGCAACTTATAGGAGCTGTAAGCAACCTAGTGAGACCCTGTCTCAAAATAAAAGGGCTGGGGATATGGCTCAGTGGTTAAAGGCCCCTGGGTTCAATCCCCAGGACCAAAAAAAATCAAAAAAACCAGACTCTGCAATCCCTTTTTAACGTTCATTTTTACTGTATATAGCCTAAAGGAAGAAAGCGAAGTTGTTACTAATATTATTATTTACACATAAAAATGATAAAAATGACTATTCCATTATTTTTCCCGGAAATGATAAAGGAGCAGTGCTAAGCCATGCATGAGTTCTTATCTAATTCCCACAGCTGAGACTTTTGCTTGCTGAGCAGGCATAGGTATGGCAACCGGGAACACGGGCTCAAGAGACCGAGGAATAAGATGGGAAAGAAAGAAAGAATACCTGGGTTTTTTAAATAATTGTATGTGTTAATATATGTAAAATTTTTGCTACTTGGGAAAAACTGTCAGAAAATAATGAACTTTTCATACATCTCATCTTGGTTTGGAACTTGGAGTATAATGCTGACCCAAAGGAAGCTGTCATTGACCAACACTTATTGCTGGAGGAAACCTGCAGCCACTGCAGTTACTATTCCTACCCTTCGGAGCTATTTGGTGCTTCTGGAAAGCATGGGAGCAAATGGTAAAATATAAATTGAAAAACTCCTTATACCTCAGTGAGCCACAACACTCTGGGTGTGGAGATAAAGTGAGATGAGGCAGGAAGAAGGGTATAAATGTACCCCTTCCACCCACTCAGTGGAGGACCCCAAAAGGGTTGTCAGGCTCTTTGATTCACTTAGCAAATATAGAATAAGCATCACCCTTTCCACTTAGAATAACCGGCATGTGAACATGGTTTATAAAGGAGAAAATAAAGGTAGGCACAGAGATTCCCGACAGTGAAATGCTAAACTCCTGATTGACACAAAAAATAGGCTAGAACCACAACAAACAAACAAACAAGAAGCAAACACAAAACACCTCTGGAAGGGCTCCAGCAACTTTCCAATGTGCTGCATAGAAACAGGATTTGTAGGCATGGGAGAAAGTTCTTCAACAGCAAATTGTGTCCACACAATACATGTGATAATGCTCAGAAAATGGAGAGTTGTATTAGTCCTAAAGCACGGGATTGCCTTCCAGGATCAGATCACTAACTCCTAGGCAAGCAAGAGTGGCAATATATGCCAGGAAGGAAAAGGGGAATATACCCCATTACATAAAAGGGCAGAAGCATGGAATAGGCAATTTTAGAGGAAAACATAGAAAAAGAAAAATACTTTAGACTGTTAAGTTATCTAAAATAAAATTCAATACCAGCAATGAGAGTATGTAAAGCAGCCCATGTAGAGCTTTGATTTGTTGGTATCTGCTGGAAATTTCATCCTATAGAAGGAGGATATTAAAAAGATTCTTCAACTGCCTTTCTGACTGTAAATCTCCTCAGAATACTGAGGAACCAAAATGAGAAACTTCCGTATGGATTTAAATCTGACTAACCAAGAGCTAATGGGTGAGGTGGATAAATCTGTTAAGAGAGTGAAGTGACACTTTATCATCTTAACCAACAAAAAGTGAATATTGGGTGTAACTTAATGTGTATTTTAAATATTTCAAAAACTTAGTAAGAGAAGGAAGAGGGAAGAGAAGGATTTCCTTAGCCAGAAACTCAAGGGTGGAAACATTATTGAGTGTTCAATTTATAGCAATATCATTCCAGATACTTCCACATGGGTACCTTTGGTTGGTAAAACCACCTTTAGGGTTAAACAACTCCAGACAGTGCAGGAGGGGTGGCAGATGGTAAAGGGACATTGAGAACTCAAGCAAGGGCAGCCACGGTGAGGACACTCTGTGGCCATCAACAGAGAACTAAGCAGGAAAAGACAGCACCAACGAGCTAACTGGAAGCACTGGAATTCTCCCTCTGTGTGATTTTTAAAACCGGAAGATATGTGAAGGAAACAGGTTTATTACAATAAACATAACAAAGAGAACATTAACCTAAAGTTCACACCAAACGTCACCTTCAAAAACAACGATTTTACATGATTTTTGAAGTGACTGGCAAGCAAGGGGATGAGATGCTACAGAGCAGAAGATACAACAGAGAAGATGTGCAGAACAATCCTTCTGCTTCAGAATCAGCCACCAAAAAAGTACGTTTTAGATTTTAAAAAAGTACCCAGCCAAGTAAAATGAAAATCAAGACCTAGTGGAGTATCCTTTTGATACACTGTTTACTAACAACTTAGGTAAACAGGGAATCACACTTAGCAAATTCACATTTAACATGAATAAATAAATAAAAGGAGATAGCACTGGATGATAGAACTGAACTTCCCAGAGATGCCAGCGTTGGACAATGCCCTGACTCTACAGAAGTGATATTTACTTAATTTAAAAAAATAAATAAACAAATCTATCTAAATACAAGGATGTGAGATAAAACCAAACGGAAATTCACAAATGACTTAGATTTTAGGTTGACAGGTAAGCTCAAAAGGAGGCAAAAATGTGCTTCATCTGCCAAAATTTTAATCAGTTACTACAACTAATGATAAATGTATAGGATCCTAAGCAGAATAAGCAGGGATACGGACCCATATGCTCCACAGGTGAGTGTATAACAAAAACTGCCATCACCTCTGGGTGGCACGTGTTGGTAAACTGGAGCACATGCAGACAGAAGAAACTCCGTGACGGAGCTTGGCACCTGGGGTCCATTAGACAAGAAAGGGGGTAAGATTATTTAAGTGTGACGAGGAGACTCTTGAGAGAAGGGGAGACCATGTGAGCCCTCATTAAATATTTGATCAAATATCAGAAGAGATTTGATGGAGCTTTAGGATACAAGTAAAATAAAAGTGAAGGCAGAGTCACGCTTTAGTCACAAAAAACTCTCACGATCAGACACAGCCTTCTAGCAAACCAGGAGCGTGTCCCTCTTCCACCCACCTGCTCATGCTCATGAGTTCTGAGGCTGCAAAGGCCACCCAATTAGTGGGCACAGAACCCCTCTGACACCATGTCCTCAGATCAATATTCAAAAATCATCAGCCTCCATCTAACTACCTGCTTCTATGGGCTACGTGGGGTTAAGAACAGCTAGAGAAGTTGCACAACCAGAAAGAGAGATTCTGCTGCAAACGCACAGACCACCCCCAACCCAGGCTGTCTACACTGCCTGGGCTGCCTATGCTGATTTCTAGTTCATACACGTGCCAACTGTCACAAGGTCTCTTTTGACTCTCTGTCTCTCAGACCTTCCTATCCAGATTCCCTGCACCTAATGCCTCAGTCTCAGCTGAGGACTGAGAGAGAGCAGGTGACGCTTTAGCCTGGCACCCTCGCATTCTTCCCCTTTGTTACAAAAGAGTAAGTGGGTATTCCTCTTTTATCTTTTAATTCATGTTTTTTAACCAAGGATGCTGTTAAAACTGGATATCCATAGGTAGAAGGTTGGAACTATACCACTACCTCTCCTCTTAGCCTGTATAAAATCAATTCCAAATGGATTGAAGTCCCCAAAATGTGAAACTAGAAACTTTGAAGCCATAGGAAGAAAACACAGGGGAATCTCTTCAAGATATTGGCACAGACATTGATTTCCTGAACAAGACTCCAACAGCTTAGGAAACCATAGAGAAATGACAAATTGATTTACATCATATTTAAAAAGTTCTGCACAGCAGAGGAAAAATCAACAAAGTGAAGACACAACTTCCAGAACCGATTTTTGCCAGCAATTCATGCAATAGAGGATTAATCTAAAGAATATACAAAGAACAAAGCCTTAACAAAGCACAAGTCATCCAATCAAAAATTGTGCAAATGATCTGAAAAGACACTTCTCAAAAGCAGCAGTACAAATGGCCAAGAAATATATGAAAAATGCTCAGTATCTTTAGCTCTCAGGGAATTGAAAATCAAAACTTCATTGGGAGTCCATCTCACTCCAGTCAGAATGGCTATTACCAATAAATAAAATAACAAATGCTGATGAGGACAAGAGAAATAGGAACCTTCCACTGTTGGTGGGACTGCAAATTAGTACAGTCACCAAGGAAAAAGTGTGGAAGCTCCTCAAAACACTAAAAACAGAACCAGCCTATCATCCAGCTATACCACTCTTGGGCATATATCCAAAGGAAATGAAATAAGATTTATGAAAGTTAAGATATGAAATTAGCCTAGGTGCCACCAATAGATGAATGGATAAAGAAAACACGGTATGTGTACCAATATGCACCATTCAATCATATAGATGAATGAAATCATGTTATTTGCAAAAAAAAAAAAAAAGATGGAATTGGAGGGCACCATGTTAAGTCAACTGGGCCTAACAGAATGACAAGTTACACATGCTGCTTTTGCTCATACAGGGACACTTAAAAAATAGATGACCTAAAAGTAGAAGAGGGAGCATTGCAGAAGAGGACTGGGGGGCAGGGGGAGAGTGTGTAGAAGGGATAAGGTGGACAGCATCTAAGCAGTACATACACATTCCTGGAAATGTCACAGTGAAGCCTGTCAGTCTGTACAATACGTGTGCATTAGTAATTATAATAACAAATACAAAATCCCAAGTAAGAACATTAAAAAAATGCAAACAATGATTACTTGTCGAGGAAGTAGAGAGCAGAGACACATGAACAAGTGGGAAGTCAAGAGTAAGATGTGTCTTATGTTTCTAAGATTCAATAATATTTTGTTTTAATCCAGAAATACATCTATTTTAATGCCTTGTCAAATTAAAAGGTCTTACCTTTATTAAAATGTTAAAAATAAAAATTTGGAAGGGCTCTTACCTTTGCCATAATATCTGCATAAGCCATATATAAAAAATCTTCCTCCAGTTTGCTATGGAAAACAAGAAAAAAGAACATCAATTTTAAGAAGACTGTGTCATTTGTAGACATACTATCACTGTATAAAATAGCATGTTGTTTTCTAACAAGTAGGATGTTTTATAATTGAATGAACATAAAATTTAGGCAATAATCATTCAAAAACATCTTAGAGTCATAGACCAAAGATTCCAGAGCTCCTGAAACGCTGTCCCACCTTACCTTATAGAAGAGGCCTCACATCTCAGAAAACAAATGGTCTTTTGATTTACACAGAAATGTAGTAACTATAATTTTCTTCAAACTATGAAATTTGAAATGAGCAAATTTAAACAATGTAGGAGCTTCTGATGTCAAAAGTGATATGTGACATTTGATAGAAAGACTCTCCAAATTACAGCATTATAGTTAAAAAATAAGAGAGTCATAATGAAGATTCATAAAAATTAAGAAAGGACAAAATATATTTATCATCTTTCTTAAGAAGTATGGAACCATTAACACATAAATAAAAGGTTTCCATCAAAAAATACCTAGAAGTTGCTAAGCTATCTTAGCAGTTTCAAATCTGAGCTATGAGAAAAATTCACTCATGAGAAATACCTCATTACCTGCCAGGGCCAGATAGACAGCTGCTCTATGCTTAGGAATGAGATGATTTTGTTAGTTGGGAAATAATAAGAGAGAAACAGTGAGAGAAAGGATGGATCACATTAAATAAGAGAGAAATGTACACTGCCATGACATGCAAAGAGGTCACATGAACCCTTAGGGCTTCTGAGAAGGCACGTATGGATGTGGTTGATAACTGAATTATCTCCCAGGGTCTGCAGAGCACAGGTGGGATCTAGGGTAAAGCTGGCTCTCTTTCACAGCCAGGGAGGCAGGCAACAGTTCTGTCATCTCTGCAAGGGCCCATCTACAGCCTCATCTCTGCAGTGCCCCTATAATGAGCACATGCTAAGACACGAACACTGTAGGCCTCCGAGGGCCTTCCTTATTTAACTCCACAGAGGTTTGCCCTTCACTGCTTTGGTGACTTCATATGACTACAACTGCAGAAGTTAAGAAAAATGGGCAATCTCCTTCAAATAGACCTCAGAGATATCTCCAAGTTGAGATGACAACTCACCCACCCTAGAGGCTTCCAAAGACCCATGGTACAAGGGAGACACAGTTTACTGGGAAATTTGCTATTAGCTTCCACATTTCTGACAGTGGGATTTTCTTTGGTTTCTATTGTTTTATTTATAAATCCTATTTGTGATAAACATAAAACCATTTCATAAGAAGAACCAGAATCAACTAAACCGGTTAATTATAAAAGCATTCAGAAAAACCAGAACTCATAGATACTGAAACCTGAAATTGAGTGGATATTGGTCTGGGGGTGTACGCCAGACTCTGAAAGACTCTCCCTCCAGACAGGATGAAACTGAAACTCGAATCAATGACACACAGTCCTCAGACATGGATTTCTTTATTTGATCTTCCTATGTCTCCTACGAACCCCCCCAACCATACCATTTCTCTGTTAAAGCCGTGCGACTGAACAGAAGGATCAACTGATGCAGAGGATCAACTCTCTTAGTGACTTCATCTTCTTCTGGAGGTTCAGCCCCAGGTTTCTATAAAAAAGTCAGATTTATAAAATATCACATTTAAAAGAAATCTTCATTCAACTTCAGGAGCAATATGAGGAATAGGACCAAATAATAAAATAAAAGCTCCATCATTTTCTATTGTAGATGTTGAGGTACACATGTGTATATGTTTTATATGCATTATACATGCTACATATTTATGTATGTGTATAAATATGTACACATGTATATGCATGTTATATATAATATATAATGTATAAACAAACGTAACAAATGTGTTGCATATCAATCTCATTGACAATGTAAAATTGTGCACCTTAAAACAGAGATATTTGACCCCTTTTTATATTTAATTATTCCAATTTTTTTGCAGTATTGAACCCAGGCCATGCTAGGCAAATGCTCTACCACAGAGCTATACTCCTACCCTCAGAGATATTTAATAATAATCCTGAATTTTTATTGAGTGAATTTTATGTCTCCACTAACTTCCCCATTTGGATCAATTTTATTTTTACATCAATGGGTTTTTTTTCCTGGACTTAAGGTTTAATGTTATGTGTACCAGGCAAATTTCTACAAGATATCAAAACATTTATGGTTGCTTTGAGTCTAAAGTCAAATCAAATAGATTTAAAATCCCCAGGGGCAACAAGGGCCAGGTTTTTAAGAACTAAATTAGTGTAGCCATTGTATTCCCAGATAATTTGTGACCTAAAAAAGTCACTTTCAGACAAGATGTCTTTAAATTGGGAATCATAAAGCCTCTGACTAGCCCACAAACTTTGATGGGAGTGTACACTCATAATTTTTTTGGCAAGATGTGCATCAGATTTTGAAAAGGTCCTCAACTTATACAAGCTGATGACCTGCAATAGTCTGGACTGCAATAGCCTCTGGGCACTGAAGGTTTAGCTGGCTGTGACCGTACTTTCCAGGGCCCCTGTTCTGTGCCAGTCTAGCATCTTCCGCCCTATGTACTTTTAGAGATTGGCTACTTTTTGTTAGTCTTGAATGTATTTTTTGTGGATGAAGTCTTTATAGTTCAGCGTTTTATAATGTATCCTGGTTCTGAGTTTTAATAATCTTGGGGAGGAGTTTAAAAGAATAACTGAACCACATTTGGTTAGTAACAAACTTGCATTAGTCATCTTAAATTCTGAATAACTTGATATTGATGAAATGTCTTGGAAGTAAGAGTGCCTTTTTCCATAAATGCTTTAATGCAGTAACAATTGAGATTTAAAAGTTTCCTAAGACCAAAGTAGTGCAATGATATACTTTCTTCAATATTCTATGATGGTGCTGTTCCACCAAGCCCCAACCTTCTTTCATTTTATAACCCCATTAAAAACATACTGCTAAATCTTCAATCAGTTTATCTTCAAAGTAATGCTCTTCTGTTTCTATCCAAGATTTTTCATATCCCTGAAGAAACAGATTGACAGCCCGATGCCTAAAAGAAAAGCACAATTGCAAACAAAGTTGTTGTTGTTTTTTTAAATGAAATTGAAAAGGAATTTAGCAGTGCTTTCTTACTGGATTATCTGTGCACTAAAAATATAAAATAAAAATAAACTTTCTATTCTTGATCCTCCTCTTGAGAGGTAACACTTCACAGCAAATAGAGCAAGGTTTCTCAGATCACATATTGATTTGAATTTAAATGCTAGCTCTGGCATTTCTAAGCTCTGTAACATTGATCAAGTTATTCAACTTTCTCAAATTTCATTTTTTCTTATTTTGAAAACTAGGACAACCCCATCTATATTTCAATTTTTAAGACTGATAATGAGATAAAGGATATGAAAGCACAAGGGAGAGACATGCACTGAATAGTAGCTATTATTACATAAAGTTCCTTCTAATAAATGATGTAACCAATGTCAATAGATGAATTAATCCATGTTCAAGTTAACATGAAATGTGAGTCCTGAGGATTCCAAAGCAAAACATATTTGAGTGAAGTTTATGGGAGTGTATGTGTGAAGATAAAACCTTGAATACTGATAATGAATGACCAGCTATGAAATAAAACATCGGCGAAGACGAGAAGAGTCGGCAATCATATGGCATTACCAAGGGATGTGGGTAAGATTTCACAGTGAGATAGGATGAAAGCTTCATGGCCATAAGGGAACTTCATAAGAGAACACTGGGGGTAACAGAACGATGTCCCCGCAGGACAGGAAGCTGACTTAAATGATGACAGAAGTAGGCGGAGGACTCATGGGATCTAACAGCTCCTCCATGAAGGGCCTTGAAAACCAGGCAGAGGAGCTGGCAGCACAGCTGGCACCCTAGAAATCACCACATGTCCTCGTCCCTGAGAAAGGCATGCTGAAGGATGGCTGTGCCCACTGGCCCAGCAGCAGCACCCCCGTTGGGCTCTAAACACAGGCACGCAGCCTCTCACAGAAACTCTGGTGGAAGCAGTTGAGACCCAGACATTTCTCACACACGTTTAGGAGTATTTCTCAGAAGCACCCGGCAGGAGAACCACTGGAGGGAGGGATAGAGATCTGGAAGCGGCACATCTGGGAGAGTAAAGCAAGGACTTCTGTGACACTGCAGGAATCTGCTGCTCAGAACCTGCTGCTCCCACTTGATAGGAAGCAAGGAACAAGTGACACAAAGAGGTGGCCCCAAGGGACGGATGCTGGTGGAATAAGTCACAGGAAAACTGACGGAAGTTTTAGACACATAGGAGTAACCGAAAAATGAAGGGGAATTTGAATCCAGGGTTAATACTCTATTTGATCATGTGGTGACACCACATTGGGTCAGAGAGCTTAGAAGTAGCACATGGTCTGAAGAGGCCCCTAGTACACCTTAGACTCAGTGTGACCTGATAAGGAACCTGCATGTGTTAGCAGAAGAGAGAAGTGTGACACTTCTTTGTTTCTGTGGTTTTCGTTGTTTTCTATTATGCATCTGTGCAGACACTTCAATGGAATGGCCTGGCACTGTTTGCTGTCCAAGGTGCTGAAAATATAAAATTGAACGGCATTCTAAAGGAACTTGGAGTCCAATCAGAGAGACAAATACCTGCACAGTAACGCAGGAAAGTGCTACAACCAGAAGCAAAAGGCATCCTGCAAACAAAAAGGAGAAGGTGTTCCACTTGCAAGGAGGCCAGAGATATTCCAAATAGAGATGCAGCTGCACTGAGCTCTGTTACAAGGAAGGATGCTCCTCTACTCATCTGTGACACCTCTCTCGGGGAAGGCGGTAGGTCTGTCAAACTCACAGTATTCCACAAGTCAGTGCAGGATAAGCCCTGCTCCTCAAATGCTGATAATTATACAAATACTAACAATGGCTACATTTATTGCGCCCAGCTCACTTCTAAGCATGCTGTGTATACTGATCCATTATATCAGCTGGACGCCTCTCCAAGGCAGTTCCTGTCATGGTCCTGATGAAGAAACTGCTCGGGCAAGTAACTTGACCAATGTCATCCAGCAGAGAAGCCGAGACACCCAGATGGGAATCAAGACAGTTTGACTTTAAAGAATTAACTCCTGATGATTCCACACGGCCTCATGCATGTGAGCAGATATTCCTTAGTGTGTAAATATCAATTCACACTTACATTACAGATCATAGTTATCCAAAAAATATACAACAAAGAAAAATCAAGTCAAACATTACACAGAACAATATATCTCATTTGGACTGCTTTATGTATTTTAAAAATTCTGACCTTGGCAGGTTATACAAGGGAGCCATTCTGAAGCAGGCCACCACGGCCCTTTTCCTCTGCTTGGAGAGTAGTTTATGCCACACAGCCTTTTTAGATCTCTGAGGATGCTCCACCTGAGGGAGAATGACACAAAAAATGCAAATTTACACCCAAGCTACCTCCTAAAATATAACACTAAAGAGCTACACTTCTTCAGTCCAATTCCAAAAATACCTTAAAATTATTTGCAAAGGCCAACCCTCTAAAAGTTGTGCAAAGCTAAATTTGAGATAGTTTCAAACAATACATAATATCCTAATGAAAATATAACATTTTCCAAGTGGTATGCACTGCGGAAGCTATGTCATCGCTAATGCCAAAGAAGCATAAAAGCACTCTCAAAAAGTCATTGTGCGTAATTCTCAAAATTTTCCTAGATTCTTAAATATATTTTCTGCCTCCACAAAATATTTCACCCTTTCTTTTTTCTGTATCTACTGGAACTAATTTTACCATAAGAACAGCAATCACAAATAGAGCAAATGAAAACTCTAGGGTTCTTAATATGAGAAGACGAAAAGGCTCTGAGAACAGTGTCAGGAGTGAGTAAAGGAATGTGATTTTCAAAAATGTTAAAGTATATAAGTATTTTGTTAGACAAGAACACATAAGAATTCCAAAGTCACAGGAAATGAGGCAAGCAAGCTGTCGTTAAACTAACAATATTTGGAACCCCAAGAGGAAAAAGAGATTAATTATAAGTATTAGAAAGAAAAAGAATCCCAAGAAGGGATTCTAAATTAATTAGTAATCTCTAGGCAATAGAGCACTGTACTTCCCAGATTGTAATATCTCCAGCCAATACATTTAGATTTCTGGAAGAAATAAAAATATTATGTTAGCCAAAAAAACTGAATTTACTATCCTTTGCAGTAAAAGGTCAAAATATGAATGTAATAATGCCAAAGAAATATTAAGACTGTTGGAACTACAGCAGTTCAAAAATTTAGCAAGGCAACTTGTTTCATGGAAAAGCACTTATTTCTGTGACCCTGTTCCCCTTATAGGATCAATAAAGCTTTTTAACAAACGCATACTTCAATTTTCTTCTCAATGAGCAAGTTGGGTGAAATACACCATTGTTGAGAATGTTGTGGGTGAAAACAGGATCAAGGGCAGTGTTGTTAGGCACTCCCAGTTCCACTCCAAGGTCTGAGACTGCACATAGGTGGCTTTGCACAGAATGTAGCATTCTGCCCAGCCTGGGTGCAGTCACCCAGGCACTGAAGTTACGGCTGAGTATGGCTAGAGAAGGCTCCTGCCATGGTGAAGCTCCCCACTGTCAGAGCCTGGTATCACAGGAGGAAGGACGTTGAGGAGTGTGCTTTCCTAAAATCAAGTAAAAGAGTCTCTAGGAACTGTGGCTTAGAGGTGACCCTTGTGCCGTGCCCGTCACTGAGCATCCTGATGTGCTCCTGTGTGAGCTCAGCTAGAGAACAAGGATCAGGAAGTGCATACGAGACAACTGGCTCTGTTGAGATTGACCAGGAGGTATACAACACAAAGCACACATCCAGTTAGCGACACTGGAGGAAAACATCATCAACAAGGATTTCCTGTGCACCGTTTTGTCTTGTTTGTTTGGTGCTGGGAGTGAAGCCAGGCCTTGTGCATGCTAAGGGCACACTCCTAAGCCACACCCAGAGCCCAGCACACCTACTGCTTCTGCAATGACTTCAGCAAGTTAAAAGTGTCTTTGCAAATACTTTGTGACTCAGTTACAAATTAACATTAGAAAAGGGGTGTCAAAGGGATACATTCCACTCATGGAAATAGCCCAATTCATAACTCCAGTAAGTCGAGCTACTTTTTCGTGCCTTTGGTTCATTTTGTATTCTAGCTCTTTTGTCTTGTTATGTGTTTATCTGGTTCTGTGTCTGAATACTCAGAGATCCTGAGCTCCTGGAGCCCAGAGGGTACTCAACCATGGGATCCTGCTGAGCACTGAGCTGCCCTAGAGCAGGGCACCCAAGGAGAGTCTCTGGCACAAGTAGATGTGTAGTAAAATGAACCTTGATTTAGAAATGTCTTTATTTATCAAGATTGGATATCCTTGTGAACATATATTCCTTTATTGTAAATATAATGAAATATGATCAGATTTTAATGAGCTTCATTTAATTACCTAAAGTTCATTCAAGCAAATCCAGACTGTGTACCAAAATCGGGAACAGTTAAAAATTTGTGGTAAGTCATACTGCTAGAAATGATCCTCCAGCAGCCATTTAATTAACACTTAATGATCTCATTAAATGGGTATATAATTTAAAAACACAATTCTCTGACTTTATACACATCACTCAAAACTTCGTGACCTCAAGTCCCTTCTTTTGACGATTAATGAGAATTTTTTTTAATAATTCATGAAAACATGACAGGAGCATTCAGGGGCAACAGCGATTTCCAAGATCTTATACGGTGTGAGGCCGCCAACAGCTGTGTGGCCTAAGGGCACCCTGGTTACTGCCATCTCCTGAAGGGGAGATGGAGCAGTAGTAGCACTGGGGATATGTGAATAAGCAAGAAGTAAATTGAAAAGACAGTCAGTGAGAGACGAGAGTTTAGCTGTTTTGTGTTACCCTGAAGCCTCTGTTCTTTCTCTTCCTCCTATTTTCTCCTATGGCTACATAGTACAGTCTTCTTGTACTAAGGTAAACATGGCATGTTATAGCTATATAATTCCCTTCCTTGCAAACTTTTGGTTGTGTTTTGCCTCGTTTTTGAATAATCACCTCCTTAAAAAAAAAAATAAAAAAAACAATCACATGATATTTTGTGATTTAACTAACCAGAGCAAGGATGAAGTTCAGATAACATAAAGTAGGTCTCAAAGCAAAATGTTCATTATCATTATAATAATATACTTTCAAATATGGTTAAAGGAGATACAAAGTTAAAAATATTAGCCCAGTTGGGAGGTTGAGACAGGAGAATCGTGAGTTCAAAGCCAGCCTCAGCAACGGTGAGGCGCTAAGCAACTCAGTGAGACCCTGTCTCTACATAAGACACAAAACAGGGCTGAGGAGGTGGCTCAGTGGTCGAGTGCCCCTGAGTTTAATCTCCAGTACCAAAATATATATATATATATTAGCCCAGCAGGGAGGCATATGTTTACAATGCCTGCAACTCGGGAGGCTGAGGCAGGAGGATTGCAAGTTTGAGGCTAGCCTCAGCCACTTAGCAAGACCTTGTCTCAAAATAAAATATCAAAAGGACTGGGGATATGACTCAGCAGTCAAGCACCTCGGGGTTCAATCCCCATTGCCAAAAACAAATACACACACACTTATAGAAAACACTTGGGTGGCAAAATTCTTAAGATAACATGGGGACACTTTATATTTTATGTTCAGCATGAAGAATAAGTCCAGCTGGTCATAAAGGCTTTAATATTCATGCACTGCTCTTCTGTAGGTGTAATTTGTTCCTGATCTCAGAGGAAATTAACTCAAAAAGTGTCTGTGATAAAAGGGGAAGACTAATGGAGAAACTAAAAACAAAGTACTTCAACTATGAAACCTGTGGAGGACCAGACCCCAGACACTATCAGAGCAGGAACAAAAAGATGCAGGTCTAAAATAATTGAGATCAGGTATAATCCCTGAAAATTTTCTTGAAAGAATTTAGAATTAAGTACCTAATCTTAATTATCTGTACTGTTTTAGAGATTGTTTTAAATGACAACAAAACAAAGGCCTTGATATCCTGAAATACATTATCTATACATTGCCACAAAAATCATGAGCTTGGAAGTTGTGCTTATTAGATACTGAGCACCCCTGAATCATATTCTTTATAATGAGTATGATGAACATATATATTTTTTGCCAAAAGTTAACAAATTAACATACATCCTCTCAAAAAAAAATATTTTTATGTGGTTAAGGTAAACACAATGAAATCAACACAAACTCTGACCTGCTCAAGATGAAAAAGCACATTTGCTATGTCCAGAACTCTCTCCACTGTCCTCTCTGGATCTGAGGTGTCTTCAGCTCTGTTTGGCAAGTCTTTGTAAAGAGCCATTTGCCATCTAATAGCAGGATCCTCTAACTGCAGAAAAAAGAGAAAAGTAAATAAAATGTAAGGTGACATGCTAAAGAGGCCAGGGTCTAGCTACACTTATTTATTGAACATAGCACAGAGTTAGACACTGCCGAGCTGCAGCTACCAGGATGAATAAGGTCAGGGGTATAATATGCAGCATGGTAACCACAGTTAGTAACACTACGTAGCATTCTGGAAATTGGTTAAGGATAAACTGCAGGTGCTCCTACCACTTAAACTATTTGAGGAAATGGATCTGCCAATTTGCTTGACTACAGCAATCATTTCACTGCATACATGTATACCAGAACAATGGGTTGCATACCTCAAAAGTATGCAATTGAAAAAAACCAAAGAAGCACTAGGCAGAAGGCAAGACAGGCAAATCCTGGCACTCATCATCTGGTGGAGACAACAGGCAGAAGCAAATATTTACAACGGTAATGAAGAATACTAAAAGGATATATGGGGCACGGCACCCGGAGATGCAATCTACTTTGTGGGAGGCTGCAAGGATTCACTACGCAAGTTCACTAGGGCTTAGGATGAGTTCCCAATGGACAGACAAAGGGTAGGGCAACCCTTGATCTTTCCCTTCTCTACACACATTCTGTTGGAAGATGCTTGCTTACTTGTATAGACAATGATATAGGATCACATTTATTTACAAACATAGGAATTTACACAACAGCTTGGTCTCACTGGAACAAGGGCTTTAAATAACACGGATCAATGGAGATTTCTAAAAATTACACTCTTCGTAGAGGAGCACATTTTATTTGTTAATACCGTCAGATTTCCTCACTGGAAGTTCTAATTGAAGTCTGTGTATTTAATAAAGTTACTATAAATCATAAAAACCGACCAACACAAGCATCTTAATGGGATAAAGCATGTTACTTCAAAGAAATCAACTTTCCTCTTTATCAGAAGGGGGAAAAACGATCTCTTTTCCTTCTCTTCCACTTTGGAATTTCCATTAAAAATGAGAGACTGAGTGTTAGAAAGCAGAAGCAAATGGACAACACCTAATACTGCAAAACCCCTAGCCTAAGAAAGCACAGTTTGAGATGCCCAAAATAACTGTCATTTAGAGACAGACAGAGATAGAGCTTTGCACATGAGTGACTTTCAAACATCTTTTGTCCTCTGATTAAATAAAGTGCTTTCCTCCCTAGACTTATTCATCAACAGACTGTACTTTGGAATGTCTAGATTTGATTCTTCCTCCTTACTTGTATTTAATAAATAAATATATTAGATAAAGTAAAGTATTTATTTTCTCTAACACAGAATTATTCCTCTGGCTTCAGGATTGTTGGCTGGGATGAGTGTGGAGCTATTTCTTCTTCAGAGGCACTGAATATTTCTGCCCTCGAACACAGAAGTGACTGGAGGAGACTAGTTCTCTCCACACATGGCTGGGGATGTGGGGGACCACTGAGACCTTTCATGGGTCCATACTTCCCCAAAACACTCATATATGTAAAAACAAACAAACGGTGTCTCTCACTAATGGGGAGAAAAGCTTATAGTGTAAACTCTGGAGCATTTCAGCTGGAGGTTTTATGAACTTTTAAAAAATGTTCAAAATCTGCTATCTGAAACTGAACATTCTTTAGTGAGAATTCATCTCCTCCTCTTGAAGATGCTAACTCTGATGAATGCACATCCAAGTTCACATGGAATTGGCTCTCAGCACACACATGTGCACCGTGACTTCTACAAAGGCCTGTCTCACCTTTATCATGTTCTCCTCCAAAATTCTAAGACATAGAGTTTGCCATGCATCTTTTGCAAGGGACATTTTAACACATTGAAGACATACATTATATTGTTGTTAACACTTTTTGACATTTGGACATTTTCATAATTAAAAAAAATTCTTGGAAAGGACACCAGAATAGAAAAAATAAAATAAACAGAGTTGAACTAATAGTTAGACTTCTTAAATGGCTTAATAGGTTCTATAAACAAAAGAATAGTTAACTCTTTGGTATGAAAAAATTCCAAATAATATTAAGTGCTCAATGGATTGCGCAACTACATCTAATGATTCTTTCACCCATCATTAAAAAGTAGGTGTTACATCAGTTTCCATCCAAGTTTTTCCTCTGAATTTACATTTCTCACTTTACATAAAATTTTTTATTCTTTTTGCAGAAATTCTTTATATCTTTTCTAACTAATAACTCCTGAGTGCATATATTTGATTTCTGACCACTAAATGCAAAATTTTAATTTTTTATGGATATCTATTTCCAAGTCCCCAAACCCTTAAACTTAGCCCTATCCAAACTTTATTTCAACTGTTGACATACTTTTTCTCAAAATCTGACATTTTGTAACAATCTACTTTAAGATTATGAAATTTACGGCCTTTGGAATTTTAATATAAAAGAATGTGCAAGTCTGATAATAACTAAGATAATTTTACCATCTTGATTGCTAAAGTAACATTCTTTGTAGTTTTAGTCTACAGAGAACTAATTTATAGATACTAAATGTGCTTTACAATAAAATTTGGCTTACCTTGCCTTGTAAATGAATGTTATTGCGGATTATGTCTCGTACTTCATCCTCTGTGTCTTTCTGTCAAGAAATACATGTTACCTGTTATGGTTTAAATATGAGGTGTCCCCCAAAAGCTCACATGGGAAACAATACAAGAAC
Organism: Xerus rutilus; assembly: GCA_028644305.1. NCBI lineage: Eukaryota > Metazoa > Chordata > Mammalia > Rodentia > Sciuridae > Xerus > Xerus rutilus. The sequence goes on along the minus strand of CM053410.1, from coordinate 4,201,503 downwards.
ATTCAGAGGCGAAAAAATTGGGCTATGAGAGCCTTAATCTAATCAGTGAATCAGTCCCCTAATGGATTAACTGAGTGGTGGCTAAAGGTGGGTAAAGATGGCTGGAGGAAGTGGGTCATCAGGCCATGACTTTGGGAGAAAAAGCTGACCGAAACATTACTTAAAATGAGTCTAAAACATGTCAACTGTCACAAGTCAACAGAAGCAATTCAAACATCATTTAAAATGGCATCTATCTGACAACCACCTGTATTGAAATAAATGAAATGCCACAAATTTGGAGCCTTCTCCTTCACATAATTTCTTGATATTGCTGTAGCCTGAAACAAGGCAAGGGCTTTTAACCTCAGAGAAAGCACGTCAAGACTGAATGGAATTGGGTTTCCAACTCATGACAAGAAGACAGACAGCAAGCACGTTCCCCTGGACTAAACAGAAGCTTTTCCACGGCTGTCTGCCAAACCCCAGAAAGCAATCTTAGCTCCTCACAACATCCTCCCTCGGTGACCTAGCAATAGTGAGGAACGTGTGTCTGAGAATCAGACAACAGTCAACAGGGCCACGGCCCACTCCGACAAAACTGTCCCTCCACCCACTAGTCTCAGAGTCAGAGCTGGGATGTGCACAGGGTCAGAGCTGGGATGTGCACAGGGTCAGAGCTGGGATGTGCACAGAGTCAGAGATGGGATGTGCACAGGGTCAGAGCTGGGATGTGCACAGGTGCACCACTAACTCTTCCTGGGAACCTGGGCAGGGAGGACATGTCCTCCAATTTATGTGAGTATACAATAGTCATTTCAAGGTATATTTTTGAAAAATCTCATTCTTCCCTGCATAGCTATGAGGGATATCAGAGAACACAAAGAATCCTGAGAACATAAATCTTAGTGCTTGCAAAGGACAGCAGCTGTCAGTGTAAAAGTCAACACCTTAGCTAAGCACTGCTGGCATGATATATTATGCTTCTAACACTGAAAAATCACCTTCATAAATTTGAATATGCCACTCATCACAAATTTTATATAGGAGTTCATATGTAATCCATTTGTTTTCATTACCAGAGATTTGCGTTTTTTCTGTTTTTTTTCTTTCTGAATATGCCCTAGAAGTGATTAACTAACTTAGAAATAAAAATAACCTAAAAAAAAAAAGATGACAGCCTTTGATTTAAGTCCTAGAACCTGTGCAGAAAAGCCGCTTACTGAAACACTGAATGCAAGCGAAAGAAGAGAAACATCTGAGAGTCTGGAGGGCAGATGATCACTACCAACGGAGAGAGGAGGGGGCTTACCAGACTAAATCGATTTTTGGCCAGAGCAATGAGCTCCTGGTCCCCCGGGGCACAGATGTTCAACCCAATGGGCAGGAGCCGCTTCAGAGCTGCTACTATCAGAGACGTCTGCATAGAGTAGCGGTCTCCTTTGCGCTTCATCTTCTTCCTTTCCTGGTCAGAAACAGCTGCCTAGGAACAAAGGAGGTGCTGGGACCAGAGTCTGCTCTCTCACATTCACAACCGCGAAGCTTTTCTGACTTGACCATTGTTTGATCTTTCTCATTTTGTGCTCGCCCTTATTTTTGAAAATCCTACTATTCTGAGGACATTTTTCTCTTCCCTTCTCAGCATCTTTTGCTAATTTGAGTCTTACTTTCAGATTCCTAGGTCATCATAATCCCTGACATGTGTGTAATTTTTAGAGAACAGTCACACTGCGGAGGCGAGGAGGCAGAAGGGGAGAATTCCGTGGTGATTTCAGAGACCGCATGTTTTCTAATTTTCAGTGCAGGAGAGGAAGAAATTTAAGACTAAAAAGGGTTTCTTTTTTGTCTGTTTGGTTTGACAAATGCTTGTGTTGCTATGTAGATACACACACATACACATGGTATGTTTTGTGTATATACATACTGCGTGTATAGACACACACAGACACCCATATAAAAATACAAGACGTGGTACATATAAAACTATTATAAAATACATTTTCCTTTTATGTGGTCTGCAAACTTATCTCCCTAGAGCCTCCACTGCTATGAATGGAAGTGATGTATCAGTCCTCCATAGTCATGATTAGCTGGGTGAGCAGCTTCCAAGTGAATATACTGCCCTGATACTCCAGGGCTCTCCTGATTCTTTTGAGGATTATGCTGGTGCCAAAGGGTCACCTTGAAAGACAGTCTAATTTTCACTGGTGACTATTTATGTTAAGAATATTCTAATATCAAAATTAAAATAGGCGCCCTCGTCCACCTCTTCGTGCAGTTTCTTTTTTTTGTAGCAATTATTTAAACCTGGAACATAGTTTCATAATAATGACATTATAATAGTATTGGGCTATCTAAGGGGAAAAAAGGAATATTTTAATCTACAAATGATTTTCCTTACTCAAAAGAAGGCAAAATATATCACAATATGATGTTTAAAGAAGTTTTCAGCATAGTCAAAATGGTGAAATGATTGTTTCATCATATGGGAATGGTTGCTTATATAATACTGATTATAATATACAATTACATATATTACATGTTATATCAAATATGTAATTTTCTGAACCACAGAAATAAGCATCATATTTATGTTCCAAAGAGATGCATGTATAGAGTGGATTCCACTTTTATATGTAGTAATATGCACAAGATTATTCTCAGTAAATTTATCAGATAAAACACAATGAATAATTATTGGTACTATTAAAGTGGTTAATACATAAAATTATTGAATCAGCAATTTTAAATGAGCTCTTTGTTGAAAAGGAGATGAAACAAAAAATGATAAAATTATCCAAATGAAGAGCCATCATACTAAAAAAATTAATTGATACAAAATGCAAATATACTTCTATTCAACACTTATTATTTTCAGCAAATCTAACTATATTAAAGTCTGAATATCATTAGCACTGGAGTTTTCTTTGATTTCAACTTGTATGTTACTTTTCATCTCAAGGTTATGTAAAAAGAAAGAGCTCATACTGATTTTTTGTGTGTGTGTGTGTGGGGGGTGGGGGGGGTTGGGGAACTGAACCCAGAGCCTTGAACATGCTACAGAAGCACTTAGCTATACTCCCAGCCCTTTATTTTGTTTTACTTTTATTTATTTATTGAGATGAGGTCTTGCTAAGTTCCTAAAGCTGGCCTCAAACTTGAGATTCTCCTACTTTCAGTCGCTGTGCCCAGCAACGTGGTTTGATATAACTACTAAAGTGATTCAATAATAAAAATAATGTAAATCAACTGTAAAACCAACATGGATTGTTTGTGAGAAACCTTAGACAAAGGGATTCCTGCTTATGCTCAAACAATAATCTTGCTTTCTACCCGCTAGGAAATCTACAATTGAAAAGAGTAGCAAATCTTTATAGATATTTATGGGTAAAATCACAGCTACTATGAAGAAATTAAATCTACCCCCAAATATCCTGATATACATATGCACAGCTGCCTTTACTTTGCCTCCTCCCCAGACTGTGGGTTCCGTGAGGGCACTGGCCAGACCTGCTGTGTCCCTTCTGTGACTTGAGCACCAAGCCCAGAGCCTCACCACAGAAGCTGCTTGAGAACTTAAGAAATGCTCAAGTTATTGAATTTGCACACTATCTTCATTTCTCAATCCACTGCCCAATGTTTGGACCAAATATGAATATGTAATAACACAGCCAGCCTCTGGTCATGTTTAAAAAGGAAAGTGGAAGAAACTGAGCCCTCTTCTAAATCAATTGATTCATCAACCTTTGCCTCGATTTCTCACATACAAATATGACTCTAACAATTTCATTTAAATTGCCTTAAATTTAATGGAAAAGGGAAAGAACAGCTCCAAGTGGACCATTCTTCAGAGCTGCAGCTGGCCTTCTGCTCAACAGCTGCCTGGCGTGAAGTAGGACGTCCTCTTCCGTCCTCTCCTTAGGGGCCCCCAGACACTACCCACTTTCCAATGCTAAATCGAAGCCCTCACTTATCAGTCAATGCTGGACCATCCTGTCCACTCCCCACTCTTGTGAGCTACCTCAGTGCTCATCATCTGTACGAGTGGCGGACATTCACTTGTCCATGAACTTCTTTGTTTTGTGAGGACAGCAGTGCTGGTTCCTTTTGGTGTCTGTGATCTGTGAGGCCCTCCACAGACACCACTGAGATCCTTCCAAACAAACTGGCCAGGAAGCAACCTGACAATCACTTTTCTGACTTAAATGTGAGGTTTCGGGGTAGCTGAGCCTCTGCAGTTACAAGGTGGCCGGGGCACTTGAAAGCTCAACCCTTTCCTACACCACACCATGAACAGGAGCACATTTTTACTCTGTTGTATGTACTGCCTAAACTTTCAGCAGAGATTTACAAGAAGTTTTTTGATATTCAGACACTGAAACAACCTGACAAAAAGAAGACTTTTTTAAAAATATGGTAAACGCACTAATTACAAAGGTGAGCCTGGCTTTAAACGACCAAGGCAAGTTACTACGTTTCAACAGCCCCTCCTCTAGCAAGCTCTGATGCTCTGGGTCACTATATACCTGCTTGAGTCACGCCAGGGCCAGGTACCAGAGAACTAGGGATGCTCCAGGACCCATGAAAAGTACAACCGTGAGCCACTCTGACAGCCGCTTACCCTGCCCCCCTTGGAGAGCCCAGTCAAGGCTGCAGACCACCCTCTCCCAGCTGCAGTCTGCAGCCTCAGGCCTCTGCAAGGTTTGGTCCCTGTTTCTAGGGACCTGTGAGTAGAAACTTCCTGCAAGTTACGTCTGTCTTACCAGACCTGACTCAAGCCAGTCCTGGAAATTCTAAACCATTACATGTGTTTTAATCAGTAAAAAACATTATCAAACCCATTAGATTCCAGTTATAAATCACCCCCCCCACCAAAAAAAAACTCCAAGAAATATCCATCCATGAAAGAGCAATGAGGCGGACTGCAGCAATACCTTAGACATCTTTGACTTGGTGTCAGTAATGAGGAATGACATGTTGTTGATTTCATTCTGCACAACGAAGTTCTGCTCTTCTCGCTTGAAATTCTAGGAAGTTGCAAAGGCAATTTCAGTTTTAACCACTCAGAGAAGAAGTATGGAACGAGTATTAATTTCATACGCGACCTCTCAAGAAAGGGAGCAAGTGTTTGTTGAGTATGTAATGAGGGGTGTGGCTAAGGGAGAAACCATGGACAGGTGGGGTGGGTGTGTCTTCAAGACAGGGCACCCTGGTTCGGAAAGTTTAAGCCACAGGTCACAGGGCAGCCAGTGACAGGATGGGTCCTTCAGCCTGCGTTTCCCTGGTAAGCTGCATTCCCTGCCTCCCAAGGTAAACAGGGCTTTCAAGGACACAGACAACTGCAGTGTGACTTTCTACTCTGCCAGATACTTCATCCACTTTTAAAATACCATCACATTATTTTATTCACTTAAGTTGAACACATGAAAAAATGGCAAAATCATTAAATATTTGGGAAAGAATACAACACATACTAATAGGTTTGTGTTTTAAATATGTGTATGAGATTAAAAAGCATATTCTGACTTTTTTCCTTCATCATCCATCTAAAACCTTGCTGATTATAAGTTCCAAAATTCTGTCTTGCATATAAATTTAAGCTTCTTTGGTATTTCAGTGATTGATATAGATGAGTGTTCTCTATTCCCCAAGGAAAAAATGCTGTTTTTATAGCATACTACAGTGACACAGCCACATCCATGTTTATAGCAGCTCAACTCACAATAGGAAGCTATGGAAACAACCTAGGTGTCCTTCAATGGATGAATGGATAAAGAAAATGTGGTATATATACACAGTGGAATATTACTTGGCCATAAAGAAGAATGAAATGATGGCATTTGCCAGTAAATGGGTGGAACTGGAAACTATCATACTAAGTGAAATAAACCAATCCCATAAAACCAAAGGGTGAATGATTTGTGGATGCTAACCACAAAAAAAGGAGGTTGGGGAGAGAAATAATAGAAGCCCACTGGATTAGACAAAGGGAAATGAAGCAAAGTGAGGCGGGAAGGCAATAGGAAAGATAGTAAAATTAGTCATGGAGTAACTCCATATCACATACAACCACAAAAGTGGGATCCTAAATAGAACAAGCTATATTCTATGTATGTATAATTTTAAAAAATACATTCTACTGTCAAGTATAACTAAAGAGAACAAATTTTTTTGAAATGTTGTTTTCAGTTTTCTTAAGTGATTTATTCCTGGGAAACTCCTATTTGTCCACTGGGCATCACGGGTAGAGTGACTCAACACAGGAAATTAAGGGCAACCCATTATTGTTCTTTGGCAGCTGAAGATGGACTGATTTCTTCTGGAGTTTTCCCTTAGAATACTCGGAATTAGCTAGAACAGCTCTTTAAATGAGTTACACAGAACATCACAGGTCACAGGTGTTTACCTAGAGGAACCTAAAGAATCTACAATACTTTACTATAACAAGACAAGTGAAGAACCTCCATGTGGAGATACAAATTTACATGTGAGCAGAGTCATTATTTCATGCAATATTTCTGTGTGACACATTTTAATAGAGTTCAGTATTAAACTGGACAAGGCTCCTTAGATATGGGCAATAAATAATATTGATTGTCCTATTATTAAGCAGGAATTTTGAAATATTACATGTTCAAAATGATTTGCTTTGTTCAACAATCTGATCATGCAGACTGCAAAGACCCCTCAGCTGATCAAACAGGCTGAAGTTTTTATTTCACTTTTGCCATCTCCCACTTACAAAGTGGCACAGAATCAAAAATACGAAAAGTCTAGGCATTGAAGTAATTCAGGACTATAACAAAAGCCCATATTTGCACTGCTCATTACTGGAAATAACTGACGGAATGCTCTAAAATTCTTCCTATGATAAAGGTCTTTTTCCACATGTAAAAATCTATAGTTCTATAACATACAAAATATAATGACAATTCTCTTCAGATGTACTTCAGAAATTCCATCAAAAGGACTCCTAGCAACGCTTTATTTCCAAAGACAACTGATTCTAAAATGTGAGAAAAGCTAAATTCCTACAGAAAAGAGAGTGTGCTGAGAACAAGGAGAGGAGCAGCTGGTCCCTTCCAGACCAGCCTGTGACGACAGTCACTCAGACACCAGTACCACTGGGGGAGACAGCGGAATGCCCAGAGACAGGGAAATCTAGGTGAAATAGCACAGCCCTGCGTAATGCCAATCTCACACTCAGATTTAGGGACAAACTTTAAAAATGTTTTTATACAATGCCATTAAAAATCTGTCATCTTTCAAAGATAAATTGCAAAGCTCCAAAGCAGGCTATGTTCCCTCAAGGTACCCAGGGGCACCTACCCTCTCTCCCCAGCTGTCAAATGAATCCTGAAGTACAAGTTTGAGAAACAGCCTCCCAGGTATTTACCGAGGGGGCTGGTTTACATGTATAGAGGCTTTATACCTCTAGCACTAGACACTGTCTGTCAACAGCATCGCACTTACGTGGGACTTTGACCAATAGATGAAGACTTCGGCCACCATGCGGAAAAGCTCCTCTGCTTCTGGGTTGGGTTCCTTCAGCCACTTGGCCCTGGATCACACAATACATACAGTGGCTTCCCAGTTACTCTTTTAGTTAACTAAAAAAAATCACCCTCCCTTCCACAGTTAAATCTGCTGAACACAGAGCTCAGGATGGCTCAAGTACAGCTGTGACTTTTAAAAATATGTAAATGAGTGTCCAACCGCCAACTTTCACATGCAAAAGGCAGAACACTTCAAAGCAGGATTTGTAATTTCAAGTTTTAGGTGCCTGGTGGAAACTAACCTACCTATAAATATTTAATTACACTATAACTGTGAAGCAGCACCTGGCCAAGCCGTGGTGAAGCAGCAGCTCATAGGATCCTGTGAGCTGAGAGGGGTTATGAACGGATTGGGGAAGTGGCTACTTTCGATGAGTGTACCTGTTATAGTCCACAAATCTAATCAAGAGAGGGTAGAAGGCATAGAGATCTCTGGCCAGTGTGGTGAACTCATCCAGGACCAGCAGCTCGGCCTCCGACATGTCCCCTCTGGCCTCCGCTTTTAGGTGGTCTTCCTCGGACACTACCATGGCGGCCTTTTTCTTGAGTTTCTCCATCAATGGCAAGAAATGAGTTTTCAAGAGCTGAGGTTTCACTTTATTGATAATTGGCTGGGAAAACACTGTGGAGACAGACATCAGGATTCTGCTCTGTACAAACATTCTTTCACACAAGGATGGGCTATAAGGACAACTAAGAATGAGAAAACTATGCAGTCTCAGTTAAGTTTCAAACTTTCCTTTCTGGCCCCAGCCTTTTCTCTAGTCCAAAGCCTAACCACATAGTTAGTATTCAAAAATGATTACTTGGGAGGCTGCAACAGGAAGATCCTAAGTTCAAAGCCAGCCTCAACAACTTAGCAAGGCCCTAAGCAACTCAGAGAGACTCTGTCTCTAAATAAAATATAAAAAAGAGCTTGGGATGTGGCTCGGTGGTTAAGTGCCCCTGGGTTCAATCCCTAGTACAAAAAAAAATAAAATAATTACTGAATTTAATTCAGTGTGCTTCCTTATTTCTAAAAAAGACTGACAGCTAATTTTGAATAGAAAAAAATTGCTTCACTTTGTAAATTAAATATTTTCACACAAAGAAGTCTCAAAATGGGAAAAGTTGCCACACTCATTTCTTTAGGAGAGAGATACCCTCAGCTGTGTAATTATGAGACTGCATAGTTTTCTCATTTTATCACATGTCCGTCTACGGAAGGGCTACACTATACAAAATACCACTCTTGTTTAGAAGCACTTGGAGTTGTTAATAACAGGTCCAAATTTGAACAGGCCATTATCAAAGGACCTTTCCCCCAAAAGGAACATATATACATTGGGTAAGTGTATTAAGGAAAAGTTAGAATCACCATGATCACCTGTCCAAGCTAGTTAGGAAGGCATTGGTGTATATCCTTAGTGTTTTCATCAACAGGCAAATTCACAGACATGTGTATTACATCTATTTCATTCTGAATTCATTTTTAACAACTCTTCTTTTCACCCTCCATGGTATCACGGACATTAACTAAGCTATAAAACGCTATTGAAACCTGAATGTTGTTTTGATATGAAAGTGTACATAAACTTTTTAACCACACTTTGGTCATTGGGTAGATTGCTGCTGGTTTTTCAATATAAATATCGCAATGACTGATAAACTTCACTGTAAATCCTCGGCATCTTTTGATTTCTTGCCCTGCTCCCTATAGGGTATGACTGAAGTGTTGCTTAAAAATGCAGTTTTATCTTTTTCTACCTAATCACTACCTACTGGGCAGCAGAATCAATGTTTAACATGCTTATTGATTAATCTTATGGAAACTGACCAATCAGGAAAACATGTAAAGTAGTAACAGCAGAAAGGTGCCCAATGTCTGATTGAATCCATTTTAAAGAACAGCATGACAGAAACAATGTTTCCAAGCACAGAAAAAAATAGCAATAAATATTGTCACAGGAATATTTTTGTCTTCTGTATTTCAAATCTCCGAAATAAAACAAGGTAGGGATACGTTCTTCCCTTTTCTTACCTGCTAACCTCTTCATCCAGGCCCCCTCGTCGATGCCCAGGTTGTTGTATATGATCTTCAGAATGTTCCCCAGGAGTGTGTTCATGTGCTCCGAGCTCAGGGCCGTGCAGCAGGTCTCTGCCCTCTCTGGGCTGCCCTCGGGCCCGTGCTCCCACCAGCGCGACATGTAGCTGCACAGCATGGGCAGCACCACCTCCATCACATGGGGCATCTGCGTGTAGCGGACACCCGACTCGGCCAGCTCCACGATTTCCTCCATGAGCCTCTCCAGAGATGGGATATTTGGACAAACGTCTTCCACATTAGCTGGCAGACTGAGAGCTGGGGAAGCACACACAGAAAGGGCTGCTGAGGAAAGCGCTGGCGGGACGCCGGCGGAAGCCCACACTCTGATCAACACAGGCAAACATTTCATTTGGGGTTCCAGCTCAGCCAGCCCTGGGGCCTTCACCTGGCTCCCTCGCCCTCCTGTGGCAGCCATGTCAGAGCCGTGCTCTCCCCCAACTTCCTGCCCTGCCACCACACCCTGTAGGTCAGCAAACAGCTGTTCCTCTTCCTTCTGGGTAAATGAGATTGCAAAGGCTTCTTCCTCCAGCCGCCTGTGTCTGGTCCCACATTGGCCATGTTCCCCATTTTCAGAAGAAGAGTTTCGTGGTCCCCAGTCTTGGTTCCTCCAGTATCCTGGGTGCCTTCCCCACCTCAGGGTCCTTGCTCAGGCCTCTGTTTCCAGCCTCTTCCTTTCCAATGGCTCCTCCCCAGCAGCCTCTACAGAGGTTCCAGTCATAATGTAGCTTCTGCTCTCCACCACTCACAGGACTGATTCTCTACAACCCCACATCACCATTCAGAGGCACTGTGCCTTGCCAACCCAATTCCCTTTTCCCAGGAATCCCCTCTTCCCTAAGGACAACGGAACCCATCTCTTCTGAATTGTGCCAGTGTTTCCCTCTCTCCCTACTCCTCACTGAACTCTGGCATGGTGGTTTCTTTGAGGGTCCGTCTGGCTGCCTTTTCAGCATACACATCTGGCTAGGTGATTCCCGGCACCCCTGCAGACCTCTGCAGCAACGTCAGAAGCCACAGAGCCTTAATAGTCTTTTTTCTGAATATCTCAAAAGCAACCAAAACAAACTGGTTTTGAACCCAAACTCTTCCTTTCCTCTCCAAGTGTTGTGGTTTGGATATGAGGTACCATCCAGAAGCTCATGCGAGACAATGTGGGGAGGCTCAGAGGTGAAACGATGAGACTGTGAGGGCTGTGACTCAATCAGTGGGTTAATCCACTGGATGGATCAATGATCTGAATGGTGGTAACTGCAGGCAGTGTGTCCTGTGGGCAGGACCTCAAGAATTCTGTTGTCCCTGGCTTCCCTCTCCTCCCTCCCTTCCCCCCTCTGCATCTCCCCCATCCCTCTCTTTCCTGGATGTCCTGAGGTGACACTCTGCCTCACCTCAGGCCCGGAGCAATGAAGCAGGCTGACCACAGACTGAACCTCTGAAGCCGGGAGCCCAAAATCAGTGTTTCCTCCTCTGCATTGTTCTTGTCCCATATTTTGGTCAAAAGCTGACTAACTCACCGACGCACCTCTTGAGCATGCCCAGACGTGGCGAGGACACCACCTAATCAGCCAGCCAGGCTGCAAACCTGAAAGAACCTTCAGGCTGCAGTGGCCCCTGGCCTCACACCCGAGAAGATCCCGCCTCCAAAGAAGATCTCCCAAGCGTCTCTTGTCTGCTCCCTCCAAGGGCCTTGCCCAATGGCCTCACCTCTGACCCAGCTCCCTCGCTCTCTCAGGACTGGCTCACAGCACCCACCCTACGGCTGTCAGGATGGGGTTCAAAATGCAGACCTATGTGTGCTCCTCAGTTCTCCAGGCTGGTGAAGAGCCTGGGCCATCAGTATAGTCCACCTGCCTCTCCTGACAAAAAGCTTGCCACTGCTTTCTGGCTTGGCCCTCTTCCCTTCGTCCTTCACCCTTTCTCTCCTGGAATCTGTCATCAGCCAAGTCACAACACTTGAGTTTTCCCCAAAGTGACAGAGTTCTGGTCTTCCCAATTTTAGGACTTATTCTGAATCAGCTATGTGATGCTGCTCCAGCTGCTCTCAACTAAAACTGCTTTGCTGTGTCCCCAACGCTATTTATTCCTAATTCTATCACATTTGCCACTCTGTCTACAGCAAGGAACAATCCCCGGAGTGAAGGAATCAAATCTCATTCATCTTTCTACCACATCTACCCCAGTTACCCCCATGCACATCACAAAACCCCTTGCCTACTAGCTGACTAAAAGATGAATGAAATCATTACATTTACTTCCTTTACTTTGTTATGCAGATGGTTTGTTATAGAAACTAAGCAAACAAATTACCTGCTTTGTGTATTTTCTTATCTGTAAAGAGATAATAAATTGCTTCATGCTTGATTCATAGCAAAAGTGCTAAGGAATTAAAAAGCCTTAGTGAGACCAGCTTTTGTGTGTTTACACAGAGGATTAATTAACCACTTTTCACTAATTGCAAATGTACTGTAGAAATTATGTGGAAAAGGACTATTAAGGCACATTCAACATATTTGTCTCTAGCTTCATCTGCTACCATATTCGTCACTATTATAATAAGCAAATTAAATAAAAATTACACAAGTCATTAGAAGGTTCTTTATTTGATGAGATCCTCTATAAAATCAGTGTAAGTAGCCAACAGCTCCCGGTAGCACACAGCAGCTACACAGAAACAAGCCCATGAAGAGAAACGTGCGTGTGTAAAGAACAAGCAGTCCTTGCCACCTTTTGAGAACTCTCTAGAGCTATTAGGAAACAACCCTGATACCATAGGCTCTATCAGACTTAGAGGAAATCAAACAGAAGAAAATCCTACGAGGGGGCATCTGTGTCATGTCCAGAGTTTGAGAATTGTGCTTTGACTGGTTAAGGCACTGACCAGAATATCTAGTATCCACTTTACTTAAGGCTTATCCAACTCAATTCAAAGCCTAGTTAGTAATTCCCATTAGATTCCAAAGGCCCGTCACCGCCACCCTCAGCAATGGCTGTTGAAGGCTTTCAACTGGGCAAGTCGTGTTTTGAAGCAGGGACACCTGTGTGGACACCCAGTGTACACTCGGGCCCCTGAGTCTCAGGGATACACAGGCCAAGTCAAGGGGTTGACCAAAGGTCTTCAATGTACGTCTTTTAGCTTTTGTAAATGATAAAAGTTAAACCCAACCACTTGAAAAACCTACACGGAATAAAATGATCCCAGTGAGACAGAGACATGTGGTAAAGGACAACGAAAGGCACAAATCCACAGACGTGAGAGCAAGTTACCCCTGGTAACTTGAGAGATACCCGAACCCGAAATCAGATCGACTCATTTTTTTTCTACGTTTGCTGAACACTTGGTCTTCCTCTCGGGGGTATTGATTTTTCTGTGACTTATTTACTTGAAAGCAATTACATATATTTTCTTTCAGGAACATGAGAGAAACAGCATAGAGTATGTGGGCAAAAACCCACAGTGCCAATGACCAGCCCTTCAGAACAAAGAGCCACAGAGACCCTCGACCGCACAGGCCCACCCAGAGCCACCCAGAGCCACCGTGGGAAACAATACAGGGCCTCCCCATGGGCTTCTCTTCTCCGGCACTGCGCATGCCCCTGCCTTACCTGCTCGCTCTCGGGAAGACTTGGTGTTGTAGATGGAGTAAGGATTGTGCTTGTCCAGGTGTGTCTCCAAAAATGCGACAGGAAAGGCACCTGCAAAGGCCGCGAGGCACTCTCCCAGGGCAGAGCGCTGCCTGCAGGTGGAAAACGCTAACTTTTTAAGTCTTCCAAATGAAGGGCTGCAGTTATATTAACATGATCCTTCCCAAGTTTAACCTAGGAGAGGGACGCTTGGATTGCCACTTAATAAGATGAACCCCTACATCCCATGTCTTTAATGTGAAACACTGTATGTTCAAGAGCGAAATCCCTGCCACTTAATAAAAGCTAAACTGTGTGTTAGCAAAAAAAGAATTAAAAAAAATAGGACAGGCCAGAAGAATAAGATAAAGAAAACAAAACAAGAAAAGATATGTCACTTCCCCTTCATCTTTGAATTCTTTCCTCCCTCCTTCCCTTCCTTCCTTCAAAAATGACCTACTGAAGCCCAGCCTGGTAGCCACACCTATAATCCCAGCAATTTGGGAGTCTGAGGTAGGAGGATCACAAGTTAGAGGCCAGCCTCAGCAACTTAGTGAGATCTTGTCTCCAAATAAAAAAATAAAAAGGGTCGGGAATGTAACTCAGTGGTAGAGTACCCCTGGATTCAATCCCCAGTACCTCAAAAAAAAATGATCTACTAACAAAGAATTCTTGCTAGGTGAATAACTGGATTTGGGACAATTTAAAAACTAAGCACTAATACTAACACAATAATGCATTCACTGAAGACTTATTACACAAAAGCAATGCTAAGACATAGTAAATGCTAAAAAAGTATTTATAACATTTAAAACTGACTTATCACTTACAAGAGAAGGAAATTAAGAAATCACACTATGATCAATTAATTTGAGACAGGTCAGGATTCGAGGCTTCCCCTGCCAATGATATAAATTCTTTCGCTGTTGGTAATCTACTTAAAGGCTTTCCTGGCACATTGTTTATTAAATAAATAATATTAAAAGAAATAGTTTAGCATATTATAAACTACTTAAAAGATCATAAATAGATAAAATTGATCTAATCAAGGAACCACTGCATAATTCTCTTAGGAGGCAGGTTTAAATTTCTCACAGAAAAAAATAGCATATAATGATGTGTTCCTTGAGGACACCCTATGCTCTGAGAAAAGTGTCTCCCGGTGACTTTGTGGTTGTGCATTTTTTACTAGTTATGAGCTTAAAAGTCACTTTCTAACAGATGCATCCTGATTCCCTGGTTCTCCACATTGTGGACCCATTCAGAGGGCAAATTACACCCAGCCAGTATTATATCAGTTTATATATTAGGTCTTGTTTTCCCCAATTGGATGTAAGAGCTGTGATGTGAGCAGACAGTCACGTTTGCTGCTGCATCCCAGCACCTGGGTATCTGGCACTTGGTTAATACCGAATGAGTGAACACAGGCTTGGAAAGCTAAAGCTGAACTGCGAGCAGGAAACACCTAGAATAGATCATTACATTTTTACCCGCTAAAAGTAGAGTGTAAACTTTTCAAATCATAAAACCAAGGAGAGAGAACATATATGAAATAAACGATAGACTTGATTCTTTAAATGTCAAAATTCCCACGTCATAAGGCCCTCTTGGTGCATCGTGTTTTATAGGTAAGAATGATCAAGACAAAACAATAAATGCTAAAATGTATAGACAGGAGAGATAACAGGCAAGAAGTTAACCATTTAATGAAAGAATTATTACGAATCAGCAAGAGAAATACATCAAGAGAAAAGGTGATCCGCAAACTTGAACACAAACAGCAAAGCAAACGTGATCAAAGAAGCAGCAGCCAGTAACGAGAAAAAGGCATTTGAGAATAAAATTGGAATCCCATATTTTAACTGCTACATTGGCAAATGAAAGAAAAAGACAGCCGGAGATGAGACTTATAATCTGATCATAAAACTTGAGAGGGTAAAGTAAGTCAATTCTGTGCAAAGACAGGTATCATAATCTCTTCAAATATGCACGCCTTGCACCTAGAACTCTGAGTCCTGGCACCAGGGTTAAAGGGAATAAGCATAAACACAAATATAGGAATCGATGAGAAGAGGTCTAGCTTTTTTTGTTGGTGGAAAAGAAAAAATAGCCTACATATCAAAAATATTGCATCACTTGAATAATTTATAATGCTTCCTTAGTATAAAATCTCGTAAAGATAAAAATGCATGAAAATAGTTTTTAAAATGCAACTCAAATTTTAAAAAAACATTCAGAGTGAACTCAATTATCCTTGTCCACTGATCTAATTACCTATTTCTATGTAATTGTCATCTTATTTTAATTAGTGTAGCTTTGTAAGATTTAATGTTTGGTTGGCTAAATGAGTAACCTTCATCGATCTTTTTTTTCACTTCAAAATCTTAGTGGCTTGTCTCATACGTTTATTCTTGAAAATGAACTTTCAAATTATTTTGTCAAGTTTGATGAAAAGCAATTTTCTGATTGAAAATGTGCTGTAATTAATTATTGATTAATTTGAGGAGACTTTACATCTATTCAGTTTTAAACCTATCACAATGTCTTATTTGGCCTACTCTGTTTTTCTTCTATAGTCCATGGAAATTCCTTACTGAAGTTTAAATTCAGGGGAACGCCTGTTCTTACTTTACTCATCTACAGCATTTGACAATGTTAAACAACTTCCTCCTGAAACTTGAGAACATACAAAAATAAAACTGGTTTAAAAAACTGCCTATATTCAGGCCACTGTATTTCTGATACACAATGAGGTGTACTAGCAAATTCTTGCATGAGCCTCAGAAGCACTCTGTTCAAACTTTATATTAAGTATAGTCTTCACCATTACTGCTTTACTTTTTTGCCTAACTCCACTGTCCTTTTTTAGATCAATTCTTATTTAGCTTAAGGATTGTCTAATAACTCTCAAGGAAATTAGGTTAGTCAGGTCCAGTGTGCAAGAAAGGAAAAAGTTACAAAATGAAGATTCCTGAAACCAAACAGCTATTACTAAAAAGTTAAAGTTTAAAATTCTTACCTTTCCACATAAATACTCTTGCTGGTTCCCAGAGCATACAAGCTAGTCAGAATTCTATAACAAGACACCTGCACATCTTCCACTAAGGAAAAAGAGAATCACACTTAAACAACAACAACAAAAAAGTACACATTGTCCTGAGAAAGGAATAGGCTAAAACTCCTATTCCTTATTTAAGATATTCTAATATTTTGACATTTGGAAAAACAAAGTAAGAACAGATTTATAAAATAAAAAACAAAAACATTTTTCTCAAAGTTCTTTTTTTTCTAAGGGAACTGAAAATACCAAGAACATAATGCAATTATCCAGAATATTCTCCAAAGCAATTTGTAAATTTTCCTCTGGGTATGAGAATAAAGGATTTCTCTGGAAACAAAATTGACCCCAAGAATATCTGGAAGGAGTGGGGCTACGGGTAGAATTTGACACCTGTTTCGAAAGTACATCAAGTCTGTATCTTTTACCATGCTCTCAAGTAATTGACAATGAGAATACTGGAGAGAACTTTGTTATTTCTCAAATTCCTTGATATTTAAGGCATAAGCATGCCACGCTGGTACTTTCTAATGCTAGAAAAGCATAAGAAACCTTAGAGATGATCTATTGTCCCATAAGACAGGTTTAAAAGGCAAAGGAGTCTAAGTACTGTGACTCCCTAGTTCAGACCCTGCTACTGTTTCCGATGGGTCCATGGCAGCCTGAAGACATGATCCTGCCTGGGGCCTGCTTGCCCACGCACACTGTGCTGCCTACAATGCTCCTACCAGTTAAGATCCAGGTTTTGCAGCGAATCCCTGCAGCAGCCCCTGAATAACTGGTTTTTACACAGTGCTGCCCACAGGCTGAGGAAGCTCCCTCAGAAGAGTGGACACACTGTGCTCCTCAGGGCTCCCTCTGGTCCCATGCTCACGGCGGCAGCAGAGCAAGCAGTTAGGCAGGCCAGCTCGCATGCTATTTTTTTTCTACTTAGTCTTGGGAATTCTGTGGATTTTTTAACACTACAAATTCCAGCCAAAACCAATTGATTAAATCCCCCATATAAACTGACCAAAACCTAAAATCCAAAGTTGAGTCCTCCTAGTGCTGCAATTATTTAGAAAGACACAGTTTCAGTAGCTTCGTGTGTATTGGTAGGGCAGCCAGAGGAAACACTCCCTATCTACTCAGAACTAATTCAAAAGCATTTAATGTGGCATGTCATGTGGTCTAACCGCACTAAAAGATTGACATGAAGAGAGGCCATGCAGAAACAGAATCTGGATCGTTGTATTTCAACAGCATGGATGCTACTGTCCCTAACAGGTACTGTACTGGTCCTCTCTGCAAAGCCATGTGATTCAGAGATCTACCACTATAAAAATGGTTCCTAATTCAAAATGTCAACCTATGATGATTTGCAAAAAAAAAGCATCTTAATGTATAAGCAGTTTCTGAATGACCCCGATGTGTCTTTTATAATTTCTGATTGTATTTTTTAAAAAAATGCAACGCTAAGTAATAGATACACGTACATATTAGATCTTCTCCGAACTGATGCTGGCCAATGTGTTCAAATAGTGAGGACAGCATCGGCAAAAGGGCGGCCGTGGTGTAATTGATGATCTGTGTGACACCTCGGGGCTGGTGGCGGGTGTGGGTGAACTGGCCCTGCTTCAGGTTTTCCATGGTCTTCTCCAGATCCTCTGCGGCGTTGTCCAGGAAGGATCTGAGCGCGCTCTTCACGCCCTCCAGGCCAGTCTTCATCACGGTCCTAGAGAACCAAAAGGGGGCTTGCACAGCACCAAATGCAGCACAGATAAAATGCAGCCCAATTTGTCCATGAAGGCTTCCACCTATCACCCCAATTTTTAAAATCAATTCTGAAATGTTTTTACAGTATGCCTGAAGTTACAGGAATACTGCTCTGTGAACTGGCTTCACCATCAGCTTCAGGAGGGACCTCAGAGCCAAAGGCCATGCAAATGCTTGATGCATTCCATCAGTGGTCTCAACACTGAGTCAGTGGTTTTGTAACCAACACGACGCAGCTTCTGAGCTGGGTAGTGCATCCCAAATGCAACCAAAGGAGAATACGCCTTGAGACATTAAGTGTGGAAGAAACATTTAAAGTCAGCTAAGTCATACACTACAAATATTTTGTGCTTTCAAAGTTAGCACTGGAGCCTTTCTAAAGAAGGCTGACCTTGGTACAGAGGTGACACCCCAATGGCACCATTTTTAGTAGGAAGCGGAGGTTCATAAGGGTGTCTCCTTTCTTTATTCATTACAGAAAACACCTCAAGTAAAACCTGAAACATGAGAACGGATAAGCAAAAAATACCATGGGATATTCTTTGCAGAGGTATTTAGGAACTTTACTTAGATCAATGTGTGACACTGTATGAACTAAACACATGGTTTAATGGCAGGCTCTAAATCAACAGATGCTGTATTTGGTCCACATGCTGGATTTCAGTTAAGCTGACCAAGCAGAGTAGAAAGTTTGGGAGTTTGTCATCCAAGTGCTTACTGTGCCATCTTAAGCAGTACTTTACTCATTTGTAAATAGAAAATAAAAGTGTCCTGTTTTCTATGTTACATTCCCAGGTTGACCTTCAGTTACAATACAAGCTGCTAAAATTACTTGCCATTTAAATAGCCTGAGTATAGTCACAAACTACTACTGTATTACTGACTTACAGAAAGCTTTCTGCTCACCTAAAGTCTTTATTACAATTACAAAGTATAAAATCAAGACCCTGGGTCCTTTTTAACAATCTTATTTATCATTATTACATGGATCCATTTAGAGAAAAGTGTGTCCATTTACCTTGCATCCAAAGTCTGACCCAAAATATGGAGGCAGTTGACAATAGATGTTGCATCGTTTCCTAAAGGGGAAACAAGACACTGTATGAACTGCCCTGAGAATTTCCCAACTTTCTATCAACGTTTGTACTGCAAAAATTAGTCAACGGCACAACTCACTAATAAAACTCCACTGAAGACTTTAATAATCAAGTTTAAAATCATGCAGTTTTTCTGCTTAAAAGTGGTTATGCAAATGTAAGTAGAAAAGCAATAAAGCATGTCTCATCAAATAGCTGACATGCTCAGAAGCATTCAAAGCACTGCACGAAGCTGAAAGGTTTCGACTTAATTCTTCCAGAATGTTCCCTCCCCGTGCTAGCTCATTTTAAGTCATATTGTATGTGAACTTTTAAAGTTGGCTCATATCCTTTATGAAATGAGATGGGCTAAAAGTTTATCATTTTAATTCTTTTTTAATGACCCAGGTGTGTCTGTTTTCTTATTTCACTCAATTGCCTGAAGAAGCATTAATACGTCTGAATTTGACTGAAGATGAATCTGTCTGAACTTTGTTGGTCTTTGGCAAAAAGGAAGCACCAAACCATTGCATAAACAGCATCAGAGGTCAAAAAAGTTAAGTAATATTCCTATGAGATATTTGAAATGGGACTAATTCTTCCTGTAAGTAATGGGAGAGTCCTGTATGCTGACTATTGTATCAGGAGTACAGAGCTAGGAGTGATACAAACACTTCACATACTTTGCTTTGTGGCAGGTATACTAAAAAGTAAATTAAAAAAACAATGAATCCAAAGTAACAAAGTAATCTGACCATTAACATATAGCTGACATTGTTAGTTCCTCCTTCTATACTTTCATCTCTTACACACACACACACACACACACACACACACACACACAGTCACCTCCTGGGTCCTGAGGATGACGACTCCTATTTGAATTTTTTATGACATTTGAATGTGTTATATTCTTTATACAAGAAGCATCCTAAAATAAATGATTTGAATACACATGGAAATTAATAATGACACAGAGTAAGAGTAAGCCAGTTTAGTGATATGATTTAGTGATATGATGAAAATATGAAAAAAATAAGATATTTATTACTGAGATTCTGAGTTTCTTAAGAAAATATCTCATTTACTCTGTTTCAAATCTCAGAATTTCTGGTACTAATGAAGAAAAATGAGCAGAAAGGTAGCATTTGTTATCTCCCTATGTATTGTCAGATGCCAAACCTAGGACCTTTGTAGCCCTTAACCTGTCCAACAAATAAATATTAAATACTAGGCACTCTTAAGCTAATAAACAAAATATAGACCTTATCATCTTGGATTTAATGGGAGTACAGATAATGAGCCATTAAGCCAAAAATCAGCATGTAACATATCAAATCATGAAATATACATGTGTGTGTATATATATACATATGTCTACTATGTATGTAAGTGGGTATGTTTGTGTATATATATAAAATCTCAAATCACAAAACGTGGATATTATACACATTGTGGGTATGTGTGTATATGCATAATCCAAATCAGGTCACAAAATGTGTGTGTATACATGTCTATACACTTGTGTATATGTATATATGTATATAGGATTAGATATATGTATGTGTGTGTGTATATATACATACAAAATTTATATTTATATGTTTATATATATATAAATAAAATCTCAGGGAATAGGGATTAGAGCAACTGGATAGAGCAACTGAGCCCGTGCTCGAGGTAGCACTTGCGCAGTGACGTGAATAACAGGAGGGGAGAAGCCACACACATATCCAGGAGGAGGCCCTAGGTATAGGAACAGCACATGCAAGGACATCGAAGTGGCGAAGGCGGTGTGAGGTGGAGAGCTGGGAAGGCCAGGTCTGAGAGCTTCGCACCCAGAGCAAGAGCTGTGGTCTTCTAAGGTGCAACAGGTAGACATCATTAGGTTCTAAGCAAGATGGGAGCTAATGGGACTGATATTTTCCAAAGATGCAGGGTAGGCAGGCACAACTACAGGAGCTGGATCAGCTGCCATGGTGGTGAACTTGAGTCTGGCTATTAATCGTGAAGACTTTAAGGACAGATTGCAAGGATTTGTTTATGTATTACACATGAGGTGAGAGGGAAAGGAGTCAGGGATAATGCCCAGGCTTTTTCCTGAGCAACTGGGTGAATTGCAGTAGGATAATGCCCTGGGGGGAGGAGAAGGGCCAGCCCCTGCTGGGTACATGTAAAGCATCAGTAACTCAGCAACCCCGGGATAGGCGGCTGATAAGAACTCTGCAATGCAAGGAAGAGACACCCCTGGAGCTACAAATCTGGACATTAAAAACAGACAATTAAACAAAAATGCATCTGAGTGAAATTCACCAGCCAAGTCTAGAGGGAAATGGGTCCCAGGACTCCGGGGTTTGAGAGTACAGAAGGTAAGAAGGATGCGGTGTGAAAAGTGAGGAGGGGAAAACGCTATGGGCCAGCCTACGACACTGTCCCCCACTCTCTTCCTAAAACACACAGCTCCTTCTGCCCCGTCTTCTCTGATCCGCTGTTATCACAGATGGCCTGTGTTTGTGCTCTGTGCTAAGGTTAGCAGTGCCCTTTCCATGAGAGTGGCCGAGGTGGTCTTCAGGCCCCATTCACATAAGCTTGAGCAGTGTAGTGAGCCAGGAGGCGAGGCTGGGTTTCCATGCATTTAAGCTCAGGTGATTGATGGCCTAACCACTTAGTGGTACAAAAACCAAAAGATTTCAAGTTTTGTCCAAATGTTTCTAAGACTGTGTGTTTGTGCGTGTGTATGTATAAACATGTATGTGTGAGCACATATGGTACATAATTAATTATAATTATTATGTGATACATAATACCATATGTATCACAACTCAGTCCTGATTCTAGTAACAACAGACAACACTGGGTCTGAAACAAAGTAACAACTCTCATAACTCACTAAATAATGAAAATAACAAAGTTAAATATCTAATGTAAATAAGCATAAATAACTTAGGCTTGTTTGAATCCCAAATTGTATTTTCATTTTCATATAAAGCATCTGTGACTCAGGAGTTCTCAGGTCAAGCTGTCTCAAGTTTGACCCATCATGAACCACTTCTGCCTTGTCATCTGATGTACCAAGGATCCTCAGAACATAGACTTTTCCTCCCCTGGAAACAGCTATTGAAGTTGTTCTAATTATTCCTATTTTTCTCACATGGCTCTTTAAATGGTGTCTCATTATAGTCTCTTCTTTAAAGGAATGAGTAATCTTGGCAGAACCCTTGTTAATGATGTGGAATAAAATTATGCTAGCAGATTTAGATTTTTGTCAAAATTATGAGGGGATAGAGAGAAATTGAAGACTGTCAATGACCAACACTTCTGAAGTCTGTGATAGAAGAGTGAAATTACTGGTCCTCTAATTTAGAGAGAATCTCATTGAAGTGGGGAATTTGGATAATTATGTATTCTATTCATTTGTCCCAAAGTCAGGAAATTCTCCAATAATTTTATGTTCAAAGGAAAGAAATGGAAATATCTATATTGCTTTAACACTATTTTCTGATTACATTCATTATATAAGTCTTTGATTCAAATGTTTCTGAACTTGTTTCTCTATAAGAGTATAAGAAGAGTATAATATACTCTAAGAGTATATTATTTTCTTTTACAATATATCTAACAAGTTAAATCTAGAACACTCTTGTCTTTGTCATAGGACTAGAGAATTTTAAATTAGAGAAAGATCCTAATGATCCTGCAATTACAGAATAACAATGACCCACAGATAGTAGCACACTGTGTGTGCATAACTCAATCATTACATGCTCAAAGTCAAGGCACATTTAATTCTCAGATAAGCACTAATCCTCAGAGGTTCTCATTACTTCAGAGGACTTTGCTTTCCTACCAATCAAGCATAGTCTGAACATCACCAGGGACAGTACAAACATAGACTAATTCTCTAGTATCTCTGACATTGGATGGCAGTCACCATTCAAACACATGAGTGGTTTGGGGAAGAAGCATCAGAACTATCATGGAAAACCTGATCCACTAATGCATGGATCAGGGAGAGGTAGCAGGTGAAAGAATTCACTGTTTTACTTTATTTAGTATTTATTTTTAAAACTTTTCCAAACATAACAGTAAGATTAAAATGCACTAGTTTAATTAGAAACTTGCCTGGGGGAAAAAAATGAAAATTTTAATAATAGTCCTGTTTCATCTTAAGCATATATGTATCTTGTTGAACCTTCCTGCAGCTAATAGTGGCACTGTATGGTGTATTAATGATGTCATGTGCTGAGTTCTAGATTTGCTGTGAGGTCAAACCAGAAGAAATCCTAAAGTGATGATCAATGCATACAAAATGTGGCTTTGGGGCAAGTACTCCTGGAGGTCCTCATGTTGGATATTCGAAAAGTCTCCATGGCCCCTGAGGGGTCTGGAGGATTCAGCAACATTGAAAATTCATGGAAAAAAACTAGAAAATGGAAAGGGACCACAGATGCTAAATATTCTGTGTTGGCCTTCTTAGTTCCTTGAATGAAAGGATCATTGTTGCTGGAGTTTAATGATCTTGTCATCTGAAGGGTCATTAATCACATGCTATTTCCTTTTCACTGTAAGTGCCCTAAGCGTTTTCACGGACCTCTTAAAGGAATAATAAATTTTAAAACTGTGATTCTCATATATCATAGAATAATTGGATACTACATTTTCCTTAATAACCTCTCAAGAAAAAAAAATAAACTGAAGCTTGGGTTATTTGTGAATGTAAGAACAATTGGAAATTCACAGCACTGATTGCTCTGTCTGTTTTTTCCACCTTCTCTATGAGACTGCAGGCTTCTAGATGGCAGGATCTCAGTGGCTCATTCTTTCTTTCATCGGCTATTTAAAATAACCCTAATGCAAGCCACGCCTCCTGCCAAGCCCTGAGGAGGCGCGATGAGCCCTTGTGGAGCAGAAGATCCTGTGCCAGCAATGTTAGTTCAGCAAGCAGACTATCAGCGAGGTGAAGCAAAGGTCCAGGGAGCAGGAGAGCTACAGCAAGAGGCGGCCAGAGGGGACTTCCAGAGAGTGAGATGGGCGTCTGAGTCTAAAGAATGGGAGGCTCACTCCATTCCAAGTGCCAGGACGTGAGGGGACAAGTGCTGTGTGCAGGGACCACACCGCAGGTGGTAATTAGAGCACATGCAGACTCTGGGCAGAAAGAAAGACAACACCCTGCGTAGAGGCAGGGAGAAGGCCCTGCAGAGCCAAAGCACAGTAAGCAATAAGGTGCTGGGAAGTGAGGATGGAGAGAGGGGTCCATCAGGAAGCCAGGGCAGAGCGGGCCTGAGGTGAGGTGAGATCTCTGTTCTAAAGAAACAGAACCCAAAAATATGCAGCAATGTGACCAGAGAGGCTGGGCAGACAGGACTACGCAGCACAGTAAGCAAGGCCAGTGGGCATTCAGAGAGAAGCTACTGTGGTCTGGGAGCCATGACAGTGACAGGTGTCTGCAGACTGGCCCCGGGGCAACACTGGAGAGAGAGGGAAATCTGCTCAGATCCCGAGAGAATGCCCTGCACGTTGCAGACAACGAGTTTATTGAACAAATGCATCTAAGGCATTAGATTTATCTTTAGTGTAAAAACAAAGCCCTTTGGAGGCCCTGTTAGGCACACCCTGTGCCGCCATCGTGGTCATTGCTGGGGTCATAGGTGTCACGTTCTGCTGCCTCTAAAGATGACTGAAGGTTTGAACAGGCTATAATGGGAAGGCCTGGAAATCACTTAGCAAAAATGGAGAGAAATGGAAGAAAAAAAAGTCGTTACTTCTTCAGGCAACACTGGGTCCTTGAGAATGGCAAATGGGATCCTCACCGCTTATCAACTTGCACAGGTGCTGTTCACCTTCTCAATCTCCAAAACACACTGGTGCTCCGACTTACAGTCGCCAGTGAGCGTTTCCAAATTCACCCAGGGGCCTATATTTAACATCATGATATTTTCTTTCTTTTCCCCCCTTCTAAAATATTGTTTGATTCACCAGAAATCTGTGGGTAACGCAGCTTGTCCTCTCTTTTTAAAAAATTACCCTTTCCCAAAATAAAATAAAGTGATTCAAAGCCTCCAGAAGAAGAGATGAGGCCCAAGAGCACTACTGATCTTTTGATTCCTAGGTAGGGTGCTTCAATGCTTAGGAAGTATCCTGAAGTAGAGCAAGGATATTCACAAACATCCAGTCCCAATTCTGGTAATCCTTACTTTGGATGATAGAAAAACCTTTCAACTACAGATAAGGTTTGGAGGTGCAGGAACAATTTGGGAGCTAATTTGGAGTAAATATTCATTGTCCATCAGAGTCTGCTCACCACACCTACCACCAGCAGGCTTTTGTCTCTCTCCATTCTTCCTAAGCTCCTCTCTGGCCTCCAGCTCCTGATGGACTTAGGGTTAACGCATACCTTTCCACACCTTCGGCTCTGCTCATCCTCACCAAGCTATTTCTTTGTTAACTTGATTTTCAATAGTTTCAGTTTATTCTTAGGCTCTGCCATGAAATTTTCCCTTAACTAAAACAGTACAGAAAATATGTTTTAGAAATCAGTTTATTTCCTGCCAGAATGCAGGAAATTTAGAGCGTAAAGGTAAAGGGAAGGGAATGAATCAGAGTAATGGCGGCAGGGTAGAGAGACAGCTACTGCACCTGTCTGCCAGGTCCTCAGGAAGACTCACAACTCACAACTGGAAAATCAGGAAGCAAGTACCTGGATGACATCACTTCTGACTCATTGTGGAGATGGCAGATTGTAAGGATGTCATTGTGCATGTATTTTGAATGGCCAAGTCCCCTAGTCTGGCTTGCATATAATTTATTTAAGTCAGATCTAATAAAAAAAGTTTTAAATAAAGCCTAATAAGTCAAATTGGAAACATGTTACATGTGAAAGCTGAAAGGTTATAATTCATAGAGCACTTCAACATTACCTCAGATCTGATACACGTAATGGATAGCTAAGATTAGTAGAGGTTTTAACCTACTAGGGAAACGAAAAAGCAAATGTTTAGAAATGTTAAATCTCTTGTCTAAATCATTCAGATGGTTAGTTTACAAAGATAGAACTTATATCTGGGTTTTTCTGATTCCAAGCCCACTGTTCCCTCTATGACATGATATTTTCTAAAGCCAGGCTCTAGCTATAATATGTAGAATTTACACGTGAAGACTTAAAAATCCAACTAATTGGGCAAGTCTGCATTAGGGTATGTTTGATTAATAAAGGTCTCTTAAACTTTATGTAACTTAAAGGTAAATGCCAAAGCAAATTTGAAGGAATAATACCTACTTTAATAATATAAAAAATGTGTAAAATTCTGTAAAACACACAATAGGTCTCTAATTCCTGTTAAAAAATAAAATTGCATTCAAAGGTTAGGGGATTTACAATACAAAGTACAGGTCTTTTCCCCAATAGGAACAATAACTAAATTATCTATCTTCAACTACCAAACCCTCGGATGATATAGTCGAAAAGAAGAATGGAAGTTTAAGGACAGACAAGTTAATCTCATGTAATGGAAGGCTAGGCATGGGTTCCTTTGGAAATGGTTAATAATTAAGAAAATGGTACAAGGAGGGCTTCTGGGATGTTGGAAATGTTCCGTTTTGACCTGAGAAATGATCAAACAAATGAATATAGATGCACATAAAATTTCATTCAGTTGTCCTTAAGATTTGTGTACTTGACTGTGTGTGTGGAATCCCTCAAAAGTTTTCTTAAAATAAAAAATTATAGTGAGATATAACAGCAAAACAAGAATCTGTAGTACGTAGGAAGTTAGAATCAGCACAACAGAGGAGTATTAGGCTTATTAATAAGAATGTAAAACTGCACCCGCAAATAAACTCCCCATAAAAACTGTATGAAATCACCTGTGCACTCAAGGGCAAAGGGGGAATATTGAATCCACTGTTACTCTGAGAAGGTTAAGAGTACAGAAAAACACTGTTTGACTAATTTTCATAGAAACTGTTATCTGTTGAGGAGAAGTTAAACACATCAGTCAACTGGAAATTGTTCTAAAGATACTTGCCCCATTGATGTTAGATAACTCAAATAATAATGAAAAATGCAGGAAATTTATATGAAATTTAAATTTTAATTCCTAAATGTATAAGTACCAAATACTGCAAATTCTAGAAGCCAAATAGTGCAATATCAACTAATTATACCAAAAAGCTATCGTTTCTCAAACATTGTTAAGAATGTAAAATTAGAGTAAGTTCTACTCCATGTATGTATGTCAAAATACACTCTACTGTCATGTCTATCTAAAAAGAAAAAGAAAAAAAAGAGGTAAAATATGTGTGTGTGTATTTTATAGAAATGAGTAACCTTTTGATGTCCTTAGATTTTCATGTGTTGAACTTAGAACATGTGTACATCACATCCTTATATGTCTTATTGCTAAAATCATCCAATACTAAATCAAACCCTGTAGAGTGAAGGGCTCACATTTGGGTAGCTGATAAAATCAGAGGCAAGAACATATAAAATGTGAGTTCTGCCAGCTGCTATAGATTCCTAAGGTCCCATAGCACAGAAAATCTGCAGAGTGAGCGCCCACTCTACATGGCTGTCCGGAAGCAGGTGCCCAGGAGCATGGACGTCAGCTATGTGAACTCTCAACACAAACAGAAACTGACTCTGGTGGTGCTAGAAAAGCCACTTTTGCCAGGTGAAGCTCCTTGGCTCCACCATCTCGACTATGGAGCTCCAAAGTCTGGAGTGTGGTAGACATGCAAATCTGTAGTCAAATGCATTGAAAATGTAAGTGCAGTTTAAAATTTTGATTTATAACAGCTCATGATATAATCTAGCAAAGATAACTGAACAAAAACCCAGGGCTGGTTTTATTTTACCCCTCCAATAAAATGTGGTGGAACTTGCCATTTTTGTTCCTTTGCTCTTTAATAACAGACTCTTTGCATTTGCAATTATACTCTGGGCTGATATAAAAAGACAGTCTTCCATTTCACCAAAGATAACACTGCTTATGAACAACCTCAGGACCTTGTCTTGGCCTATGACCATGCATGCAGCCATGCAAACGTGCACCCGTGCAACCTTGCAGCACACGACACAGTGCAGGAATGGCAAAGAAAACCAGGTGGTGGCCATGCTCGTAGGTTTTCAAGGGTCTCCTTACCAAATAGTGAAATCCTATGCCTGACAAGAACTCCAAGTTTGCAGAATAGGCTGAAGACAAAAGAAAAACAAAAGAGAAAAGGGAAGGGGGGAGGGAAGGTAGAAAAGACAAGGGGAAATTTAAAAATAAATAAATAAAAAGAAAGAAAGAAAAAAAAAGAAAACAGCTGATATGAGCCGGAAAAAAGCAACATGATGTCACGCACAAAGAATCAATTCTCTGAGCAGAATGTGGAGTAAAGGGATTAAAGAAAGAGTCTTTGAGTGCATATCTTCAACAAACATGGTTAAAAAGCACATATTATAAGTAAAGAAACCAAAAAAAAAATTGAAAGCAAAGCTAATTAATACAAAAGCAATCTATATGAACCCACACAAACATAACTGCTGAAAACCCATAAAGAAAAATTTCGTTTTATCTTCCCAAATGCACCATTGAATTCCTAGATTTCTTTTTATCATGGGCTTTATTTAACAGAAGAAATGTGGTGCTTTGGTATATGCTACTTTAAATTTTAGTAGGCTTTATTACTTGAAATGCCCTTCTTTCCCATCCTTGACATATATCAAATATCCAGTGAATTTAGAAACAGAACTTGAACAACGCTAATCACTCAGAGGAAATCAGATATGATAACCGAGAGGACGCCTTAGTACCAGTGAATGAGTGGTGTACTCATGTCCAAGCAGGCCCCTAGGAGGCCCTCCATGGCCATGAGCAGCGGGATATTCTACATAGTGATCGCTGGAGTCAGTGTCGAGACCCTGGCACCTAGCACCTCTCAGATCAGACCCCACAACCTGGAGAGCCTACTGTTGGTCTCTTCACCAGCCCTCAGTCCAGTGGGCTCCCCCAAGTCTCCCCTTTCAGGAAGACCCTTCACACCCTCCTGCTACGTGACCTTCTGCCCATCGCTCAGGACCAGCTCACAACGTGTCCACTCCCAACGTCTTTCCTAACACCTAGTACCCCATTACCACTCTCAACCTAAGCCTAAAGAGGTCCTCCCAGCTGCTCCCAGGGCCATGTGCAGATGCCCACCTTAATATTGAACCTTACAGATTACAACTAGTGCTTTTCCCACACCCGCCCACGCTCTCTGAGCTCCTGGGGAGCAGAGGCTTGCCTCGCCAACACTGTCTACAACTCCAGCCTGGAAGAAGCCCACCCATATTCTGCTGGATTTTCCCAAGAATAAGGACAGCTAGATCCTCCTGGGCCACGCTGCTCTAGAAAGTCCTCCTGACACCAGCAATACGAAAATACACAGAGCTGGATTAGGGCTGCAGACCAGACAGGAAGGAAAAACGATGACAACTGATCCAGGGCAGGAGTGGGGAAAGGGGAGAGAAGGTTATGCTTGAGAGGTAACTGCGTTAACACTAAGCTCTAGTGCAGTACCAATGTGGACTAATTTATTGATGAAAATTAATTACAGAGGGCATTTTACAGTTTTTTCCAAGAAAATGTTCATCCACAAGTGTCTGAGTAAAGCTGAGATTTTTGGGAAATATCAGACCAAAATTTGGAAAAATAATGACCTACTGAAGTAGCTATTAGATAATTATGTATTAGACCTTTGGTCTGCATTTTTAGGCTATAATTTTCTTCTGTACATTAAAAACAAAGACAATAAAATGAGAACAACTCTGTCCAGGAGCCTCATCCATCTACCAAGTTTTATGGATGACAGCTGTGCATGCTGCTCAATGAGGGTCTCTCTCTAAAAAGAGCAACCACATTTAGAACAGTTCACACTGGATCCTTGTATTTTAGGTGATGTCTTTTGCTTAAGTCTCTGGTATTCAAGGTAAGAGATTCTGAGGGGTTCTTGGTGATGTTGGGTTCATAGTGCTAGGATTAAGTTTTAACCAAATTAGGACATATCATCTAATAGAATCCACTGCTTAGCCTCTCACCCCACTGGATGCTATTCAGTGGCTAAGAATCTGTCAGAGAAAATACCTTCCTCCCAATCTCTTCTGCCTCCTGATCACATGGGTCCTCAGAGAGAGAAATTACATCTCATTTCCCTCTCGTGTCATCCACCTGGGCCAGAGCTTCTGTACAGACTCTGAGATTTGACTCTGATGAACTTAGTCTAGACTTTCTTTACAAATGCTTCTCTTGGTGGTGCTGACCCCTTTCTCTCTTCCCGTCACTGCCACATCCTTTGGAATGTACCATGCGTCCACGCTCCTTCAGCCCTCCCTCTCTGCCTTACCCCGACGTTCCCTGGGGGCCCACCAGTGCCCCTCATCAGCAACTCCAATGACCTCTTTTTATTCTCCTTTTTGGACTGCTCTCTGCGGCACTTGGCACTGCTGAACACTTACACCACTGAACCTCTTGCCCCTTTGGATCTTGTTTCATAGCTGTGTTTTTCACTTCCCAATTGGTTCTGCTCCAGGTGCTCCATGGACCCGCTCTGGAATCCTCCAAATGCAGCGACTCTCCAAGTGTGAGCATCCAACCCTTTTGCTTCCCTCTCCATTCTCCTCCAGGCTCATCTGCTTTCACAGCATTAAGCAAATGGCATGTATGTGCACATGCCACTTGCTGCCCTGATCCCGCCACAAGCACCGAAGGCCCAATTCCTGCTGGACACCTCCAGCTGAATGACCTGCTTCTACTTCAGTAGCTGCTTGCCAAATCTGACATGCGCTCCTGGAAACTGGCTCCGTGTCCAAGATCTGTTGTTTTACGGAGGACACCAGAGACGTGCCAACTGCCCAGTGCAGGAGTCCAGCACTATGCTGTGCTGCTCCTTTATCCTGGCCACAGCACTCATGGCCAAGACACACTGACTATCTCCCTTCTGTGCTCTCCATGTCCAGCTCCTGCTCATGGTGGACAGCTCCTCTGCATCCCCAGCACTCTGACACGTGTCTCCCTCCACAGGTGCCCTTCGGTCTTGTACAGCTAGCCTTGCCTCCTCCTGGCAGTTAGTATCCACCACTGTCTATATGATCCACATGCCCTCTAAATCACCAGATTCTACACTTACAGATATGGTTACGTACATCTGCAAAATAGTCCCCATTCTTAATTCTGACCTATAGTTCCTTACAATCAACTTAGTGGCAAGGCTTCCACCACCCCAGGCCCCTGCAAGCCCATCTGACATGGTCAGGCCATTGAATCCCACTGTGCGACCTGTCTTCCCAGTAGGGTTGCATCTGCATTCACAGACCAACTACTGCAGGGCACCTTACCGGAAGGCACAGGCCAAACCCTGCTTTTCTTTGTAGACATGATGGTGCTGATGTTAGAGCTGGTAAATGCTCAGTACAAAATCTGTAGTGTCAGGAAGAATATATCTAAACATCTCACAGAAAAAAAATTAGTTTTGGATTGTGGAGAATAAGACCCACAAAGCTATTGCTACTTGTGGCTGTTTAAAAAAACGCTATAGCCATCACTATAGTGCGTATCGCGTGCATAAATGTATACTAATTTGTTCACAGTAACAGGGCCAGTTTTTTGCCTACTTTATCAGATTTTATGTATTTGACTTTATCACCCATTTAATTCACTTAAGTTGTAATATGTAATCCGAGCAGTAAGAAAAGAGACACTTAAATTTGAGTGATCTCAATAAACTATTCAGATGGTTTTGTTATTGTAATATTGCTATCAGTTGTTTTAAAACATTTGTAAGATGAAAAATGTTTTTCATTTTATAAACTTTAAAAAAACAAGAAAAGAAAAATCTACAATATTCTGAAGAAAATACCTAAGTTTACTCTCTACTAGTACCTTTCTATATATCTACATATAGGACTTCAGTATTTTTTAAATTGGGTTAATACTATTTGAACACCATTTTTTATCACAATCATTTTCCTGTTGTTAGATATCCATATAAAAATAATTTCTGTAATGCTATGGGTGTACAGCATTATACATGTATCATAATGTATTTATCATTATGTTATTCATTTTCACATCTATGAATTTTTCTGAGGTTAAATTCCTATGTGTGACACTAACATTTTATCATAAAACAAATTACTTCTATTAGGCATCTCATTTCTATGTGTTAGAATTTTAAATAGTGTTATGTTCCTTTTTTGTGAATGTTAATGAGAGAAGGAAAATTTACCAGCCCTCCTTCTATTAGGTGAGGAAATACTGAGGACGAAATCATTTAAAGAACCTGGTGCAGGGCATTAGAGACAGGAGTAATCTAGAGTTAATCTAGGGCCTCAAAATTACATCCCTGAGGCTACAACACAATAGCAATGTTCTGATTTATTCTACGAGGAATATGGAGTTTGTAATGGAAAATAAGCATTTTTTGGTGTACAAATATATGAATTTTTTCAGCCTTATTTAGGTATAATGGACAAATAAAAGTTGTGCATCTTAAAGGTATACAACCTGGTGTTTTGATGTGTGTATTTCATGGCCAGTGAACACTTCTGAGGACAAAGCTGATGCTGAAGGAAGCAACCAAATGAGAGAGGATGGGAAGAAAGCAGAACGGGCATCTGTGTGTGTGTGTGTGTGTGTGTGTGTATGTGTTCCCTATTTTTTCTGTGTTTTCTCTTGATTTATATAATTCAGTGATATCTAAATTAACAACACCTTCTGGGAACAAAGTTTCTGTTCCACAAAGCAACTGTCCCTGGGAGGAGGAGGAGATCCTGCAGTGTCTCAGCGTCAGGATGCTCTGTAGGGATTTGGTGACTGGGGATCTCGGCTGCTGGTGTGGAGTCACAGGCCACAGTGATGCTGGCCCTGAGAAGTGGCTCAGGGTACTTAGAACATGCCCAGGGCCTCCACTCTCCCACCTGGGCTGGAAGGAAGGCCAGGCCCACAGGGAAGGGTGGGCAAGCACGTCCTGCAGAGGGCACTGAGCTGCCTCCCCAACTGGGGCCACATGGGGAAAAGCCTGTCACTGAGATGGACATCCCCCACCACTGTTTACAGTACAGTTTTACCTCAGGAAAACTATAATTTGAGTAGGTTTGAGGACATTTATAATGCTGTCACAACCCTATGTCACGTGAGTGTCCAATGACTAGTCCTGAAATGGAAAATTAATTAAAAGAGGGGCTAACACCTCCATCCTAACTGCCTCCTCCAATGCTCTGCAGTGGGGAGATCCTGTCTCTTCTCTGCCCTCTGGTGACAGTCTTATTCAGTCTCATTTCACCTTCTCAGTGGGCTGACGCTGCACTGCCACTTAGGAGAGCACTAGTGTCAGGGCCTGGGAAACCGCAGCTTCTCCAGTGTCCTGCTTTATACCCTTCACATACTGTTAAAGTTACAATGGTAAGCATCAAGAATATAAATAATAATAGGGGCTAGGGTTGTGGCTCAGTGGTAGAGCACTTGCCTCGCACGCAAGGCATTTTGTATGAGGCACCACATACAAAATACATAAATAAATAAAATAAAGATTTAAAAAAAGAATGGTCCTTTAAAAAAATAAATAATAAATGCTCACAAGAAAAAAAAAAAAAGAAATCCCGTCTCACTACATCCTGCTATGGTCTGAACCTGAAATGTTCCCCAAAGGCTCCCATGCAGAAGGCAGCGATGTGCAGAGGTGGGGCTTTGGGAAAGTGGACTCTGAAGGCGCTGATCTCATCAGTGGGCTCGTCCACCCACAGGTTCCCCATGTGACGTCAGTGGGAGGTGATGAAAACTGCAGGAGGTAGGTCCTCATCGCAGGTCCCTGGGACAGATCTCTCTTGGGCCCTGCCACTCCCTGATCCTTCTGCTTCCTGGCTGCCTAAACCCAACAGCTTTCCACTGCACCCCCGCCTGCCATGCTGTTCTGCCTCGTCTCAGGCCCAAACAATGCAGCCAGCCCACCACGGCCCCCTGGAACTATGAACTAAGATCACCTTTCCTCCTACAAGTTGTTTTTCTCAGGTATGTGTCACAGCAACAAAAGAGTTACACGCATTGTAAAAGGTTGTAACAAATTTTGAACAATGGAATAATACAGAAGTGGACTTGCTTAGTGATCAAGTCTTATGTGTACTAAGTTCCAGCAGAATTTTGAGAAAAACAGATCCCAAATACTCAGCAAAATCACACACACAAAATATCTAGAATGAATGCTTATGTTTAAACATAAATGAGAAAGCATTTCTAAGATGCTGGCCAGGAAGGGAAATGTTCAGGAAATAGATATTTTTATTTCATTAGTTTTCAAAATTAGCCATTACTTTAAACTTTTCTAATTAAATTTGTGTAGGTGGGATTTGCTGTTCTCAAAAAATAAATGCCAGCAAAAAATATTAGATTTGTAGAAACATTAAAGAAACTAATCTTACAAGTATCATTTCCTATAAATACAAACATGGTGATGCCTATCCTGCCTTCTCTCTGAGGATTCTGTTTTACGCAATGTGTTTTTCCTCTTATTAAGCACTACATTTAGCAGCAAAATATACAGAAATTCAACACCTACAACACTTAACTAAATTTGCAGAAACTGTCCTCATCTAGTATGGGATTCCAAGGGGCCTGGGACCCAGGGCAGGATGGAGAGTCTGCTCATGGTCCCCTAGTTCCCCACCCCAGGTGCAAATACACTGAACTCAAGCAACAGTCTTTCTGGCTTCAGCTGTTTACCTAGTCACCATCTCTTTTTCTTTGTTTGATGCATGTCCCCCGGAGCAGAGAGGTCGGCTTGCTGCAGATAAGAAGTATAAACGGTGGTTTTTGAAATACTGATCAATTAAAGGAAGAACGACCTGAAAGAAAGGAAAAGAAAACAGATCTGCGTGGTGGGCTCTTCTGGGGAATGAGCAAGAGCTGAGGCTCAAGAGCAGTCTGAGCTCTGTTCACAGGCCAGCAGGCCCCAGGCCCACGCCCTCTGGGGTACGCCACTCTCATCTGCCCTGTGCCTCCAGCTCTCCTGCACAGGGAGCTTGCACGTGCAGACCTGGGGTGGGGCTGGATGCAGGGGAACGTGACTATGGGAACAGAGCAGGTTTTCAACACTTTGGAATAATTCTCAGTATTTTCAACATTTTTTCAAAATGAGATATTCTCAGTATTTTCAGACAATATGGTCCAAAGCCCAAAAGGCTTCAAAACAATTATGACGATCACGTATTGAGTGTCCACCCGAGTGAGGTTTTTGGATACAGCTACCTCCTCTGTCCTGGCAACTGCACTGGGTGGTGGGTGCTCTGGTCCCTGCCTTACTGGTAGCACATGGAGACAGAAATGGAGGGACTGGCTCATCACACTGCCACTGCTTGCCTACACAGTCCTCACCCTTCCTGGTCCTTCCCAAAGCCAATGTCCCATTTCTGTACACGTCCCGCTGGTGCTGTGCCCACACCCCCCGCGTGCTCTGCCCATGCCACCCCACTGTCTGGACTGGTCTTCCCACTGCCCCATCTCCTGCAAACCTCAGCTTGCAGAGGTTCTGCGTGCTTCCTCAGATCAGCCTTTGCTGACCTCCCAGCTACATCAAACCCTGTATTCTCTGCTTTTCTAACACCTCTGGCAATTCTGCCTTCTGTATGTGTGACTGTGCTGAAGTCTCTTTCCTGGAGCCTCCAAGGCGTAAGAGTGTGGGGGACATTTCTGGGTCTGTTTCCCACTGTGGTCCTCTCCTGGCTCCTAGAACTGCTACTTGGTCTGTTTGGCTTACCACAGATTCTTCAGTGCACGGGCTATGTTGGGCCCATAGCAAGAACTAGAGAAATTGTTGTTGAATAAATAAATGTATGATTGATGAGAGTTGCAATTACCAGCATTCAAGCTCAAGCCCATCTAAATACACTTCTTTGTATCATGTACTATATCACAATCACGTATGAGGAATATACATGTTTTGTGTATCTTCCTTGAAAGTTGTACCATGGACTGAATTGAGTGGTTGGCCCATAGTAGGTAATCAATAAATGTGGTGAATGAATGAATTACAGACTTGGTAAAAATCAAGTTACATTTAAGCACCCACAAATAAAATCACTAGGGGCACAGGATGTGGGAAAAATAATGCATTTTAAGGGTGTATTAGAAGCCACCAGTACAGCATTTTGATAACTGGTTATGAAGGGGGATTCTAATCTAGTAGACACGGGAGGTGCTGGATCAACTATTTATCTTTCTTTTTATCATTAACAACGTGTACCCCAGGACAATTTGGTGACTGGAACAGACTCTGAATGCTCTGTTGTGTGGAAAGAAAAGACAAAAGAAATCATCTTTACAGAAAAGGGTACAATTCTGAAAACATCACAGAAGGCAAATATCGAATCAAAAAGCATGCTATTTCAAAGTCTACAAAATAATGTATTTATAGCAAAAAATCTGGAGTAATCACCAAAAGCAATTTCATTGAAGGAAAACTGACAGCATTGGTTAGGTGTTCAGGCTCACTGCGAGGTGGCCCAGACAGGGATACCTACCCGAGGGTACTGGGCCTTCCTAACAGCACCCAGGCCAGCCTACTACCTGCCATACACTGGGACAGTCAGTACTGAGAAAATGAATAAGCCCAGGCTGGGAGCTTCTCAAGCCTTCATCTCCTTCCCTCTGTGGCTAAAAGGAAGTGATGAATGTCCCAGTAATGGAGCAAATCCTTGATCAATTCTTATTAAATGGAATGAAGAATGATGGGATATGATTTGCCTATGAACAATGTATCCTCTTAGAGTCTGAGCTTCCTCATTTGTAAAGTGAACGGAACAAAGGTCCCACAATAATGATTCTTGAGATGTGCCATGTACAAATTGGCTAATGTTTTCCCTCTTTATGAAAGAAAGGTTCACATAAAAATATTAAATCATAACAAAATTCAAATGTTAATAAACTGACACTTTTCTTCTGTGTCAGAAGAGCAAACC
Source organism: Xerus rutilus (assembly GCA_028644305.1). NCBI lineage: Eukaryota > Metazoa > Chordata > Mammalia > Rodentia > Sciuridae > Xerus > Xerus rutilus. Next base: position 4,164,407 of record CM053410.1, on the reverse strand, counting down.
AAAATATTAGAACTTTGACTTAAATTCCTGACAGGGCCAAGTCATCAGAGGAATGTGGCAGGAGGAGCTGGGCAGGTCTGTGTGATCAAGGATCTGGCAGCAAATTCACCCCACATGATTCATGCAGTTATTTTTGTGCCACAGAATATTTACTTACAGTGAAATTAACATTACAGACAAGGACATTCTGAAAAGTGTCAACAATCTAACGAGTATATTTTGTAAACACACATATTGAAGCAAAAACAAATGGATCAAATACTGTACTTTGGCAAAGAACTTGATCTCCTGTTCATAAGGGAAATGTTCTCCTTTGCTTCTGCTGCCACCATCTGTAGATACAAAGAGTTTTTAGGTACACGTTGCATTTCCAACATTACAAGATATTCACCCCAAATGCAAAGTTCAGAATGCATTGCTGAACCCCACTAAACTACATAGAAAAAGCCAACAAAAATGCAAACACTAACATCACCAGTGCAATTTAAAAAGGAGATTGTAACAAATACTCAAATTCAAATTAAGAAACTAGGGAGGAAAGCCCACATTTATGGTTATAAGTAAAAATACATGTTGTGTAGCCTGGAGACATTATTGCCATGGTGGGGAATAAAGCAAAAATTCCACATCCTAGCTAGTTCTCAAAAAGGAGGCCCTGGGGTGAGGACAGGGGGAATGCACATAGCTGGTTGGGTTTCACCCCTGGCCGCTGAGAAAGATGGCTACCTCTTAGTGTGACAGAGTTAAGGGTCCAATTTTAAAATACCAACTAAAAATCTAAAGGAAGCCAGGACCTGTGATGAGGAGGAGCATAATAATTTTAATATTAGGCTGCAAAATTAGCATTCTGTAAAGAACAAATGAGTTTTGACCTAGGTCAAGATAATTTCCATCAGTGAAGCAAAAACACTCACATTTTCCCCATGGTTTAGAAAATGATTCAAGGTTAAGAATTGATTAACCTACTGCGTTTTGCTTAGAATAGGGCCTTTCTTGCCCCTTTCATGCACACAGAAGAGGTTTTATGCATATAGATGAGGTAATAATAAACTATAGTAATCACAATAATATGCAGAACATACTGGAGAGAGCTGGAAAAGCAGAACCATATGTAAGGTTTCTGTTGGATTTGTAAGCAGAACTTCCAGATTTTATGCAAATGTAACTGAATTCTACTTGAAGAAGTTATTTTGCAATTAAAAATAAAATAACAAGGGCTAGGCTGTAGCTCAGTGGGAGAGCGCTTGCCTAGCATGCGTGAGGCACTGGGTTCAATTCTCAGCACTGCAAATAAATAAAAATAAATAAATAAATGGCCATCAACAACTAAAAAAAATTTTTTTAAATTAAAAATAATAACAAGACGTACTTCATCAATCCACACATAGAGTGTGTTAGAACAGGGCTTTGTATACAACCAAATCTGCTAACATTTCAAGGAATTAAATAAGGAATCTCCTTCCTTTCATTACACATGTTAACAAAAATGCTTATGTCCTACACATACAAAGGATTTGGAGAATCCTCTGGTATCACAGAAAAAGGCAAAGCATACTCTTACCATCGCAGTTAGATCTAAGAAGGGGTAAATTAAATTTATGCTGCAAATTCAGTAAAGTCAAGCAACAAAGCGCTCTGTTTACAGTGACCTTGAAAGATGAGAATTAAAATGGATGGCAGCACTCACAACCTCAGCCCCACCTGCTCCTCTAGCTGAGCTCTCAGTACATCATTTGCTCCGTCACAGTCGTTGGAAAAAGGGACAAGCAACCTCAGAAACTGTAAAGGATACCCTGTGCTGGCTGGGTCTTGGAGGCCTACATTCCCTGTGTATGTTGAGAAGACATACAGATCCTTTTCCCTGGGGAGGGAGGAAAGGCACCAAGAGGTGACTCTGCCCACAACAAGATCCTCAGGCTCCTTGTCCTCAAGAACTGAGCTAGGGGCTCGTTCAGACACGTGAGTAAGTGTGAACCCTAAACTGATTCCCACCCTGCAGACATGTGTTTCTGCTCCCTATGTGAAGGTGTTAAAAAATACAGACATATACATAGATTACATATATGCACATATGCATATCTCATATATTATATATGTAAAGTGTATATATACATACACACAAATATGTAGATATATCTACACACGTACTCCCCTCTCCGAAGTGTTCTTTCTCTCTCCTCTATCCTGCCTTCCTAGAAAGATGACTGGACCTTGGACTTGCTACCCACATCAGAGCCTTCTAAACATGTCAGTAATTTCAGTGTTTAAATTGTGTGCAAAAGCTTCAAAAATTCAACCCAGTCTCATTTTTGTGCTTGGGTTAAATTTCACTAATTCATCCTAATTGGGCTACTTGTTAGGATGGATCAGGCATCCTGTTTTTAAAAATTATAGTTGTATGAGCTACAGAGAGATTGTGTACCTTAAATTGGTTGGTAGCATTGGTTCACATGAAAAACTAGTTAAGAAGAGATCAAAAACACAGCCTTTGGACTACAAAGGAGGGGGCAGGTTGAAATAGAGTTCAGCTGTTTCTAAGAACAATGCTGGACTGGAAAATCTTTAATCACATCTAGGATGCAGGAGGCCAGGAACAATAAAATACCAGAGCTCAGATTTCCACAAACAAAGCTAAAGCTGTGCCACAAACTAAAGTTAAATTCTTTTAAAAAAAAAAATCAGGTGCTAAGGAAGAGAGAGTAACAGGCCCAAAGAAAGGCATTAAGAGACAGTAAGGATGGGCACTGAGAACAGAACCCGAGTGCAGAGGGAACCGCAGGAGAACGGGAGCTGTGTTCACAGGGGACAGAATGCAGCCCCCTGGGCCTCTCCACCACCTAGGCTGGAAGCGGGTCAGGAGCGGGACATTAACAGCTGGAAATTCAATGGAGCAGTACTGAAGCCGATCATGAAGTAGCAAGGAGGGAGGCTGGCATGGGGGCTGTTCAGAACCTGAGTCTTGAAGTGATGAGTTTGGAGCTGAGGTGGCACTGAGCAGATGGGGATGGGTCCTTCCATCATCCGCCACAAAAGCCTAATAAATTAGCTGCACTCTAGGTACTTAAAAAAACTGGATGTTATGGTTTAGATATGAGGTGACCCCAAAACCTCATGTGTGAGACAATGCTGGAATTTTTAGAGGTGGAACAATTAGATTGTAAGAGGCATAACCTGATGGGTGGATTAATCCAGATATGGATTAACTTGGTGATAGCCTTAAACAGGTGACTGGAAGAAGTCGGTACTGGGGGGCTACCTAGAGAGTTTACATTTCGACTTTAGTGAGGGAGCTCTCCTCCTTCCGCCATGTTGTTCTGCCTCACCTCCAGCCCAGAGCCATGGAGTCAGCCAACCATGGACTGGATCTCAGAAACCGTGAGCCAAAATAAACTTTTCCTCCTCTAAGTTGTTCTTATCTGGTCTTTTGGTCACAGTGACAAAAAGCTGACTAAAACACTGGGCGTCCCTTAAAAGCTACACTCTAGGTCTTCACAACATTTACAAATTCTGAGAATCTATCATTTTGGCTTTTTCCCCTCAATGAGTAGAGCAATTAATTTCATAGATTTTAGTCTATCTTAAAATTTTGGTGTCTTCCCAATGTATTATTCAAAATGAAATGACAGGGCCAATGGACATTGTAAGGAGAAAAGGATGACTTATGTGAGATTCTTCAAACTTCACCCGCTCACTAGCCACCTGTGTACTGGCTGTTGTATTATACATAGTGCTCGGATGCGTTCACAGCATCAGGACACAGCCCTGCAGCCTCCGCTCTTCTATACATTATGTAACCATTAACACCAACAAAACCTGGACCTTGTACCTACCAAACTCCAGGATATACTGGTGGGCTTCGTCTACATAGCGAATGAGCTGCTGGAGGAAACTGTAAGCAAATCGTTTCTCAATAGAAGGCGTGTCCAATTCCAGGTCCTTGAACCCTCTAGAACAGCAAAAGGGAAATGAGGAAATCAATGTAGGCAGTTTTTCCTTAGAAGGTAAAATTTTGGTCAAAAATTATATATAAAGTCTGAGGGTTATCTAATATTCTTGTAGCTCTTGGTGAAAGTGAGACGTAGATGGAGTACTTTGCATCTGATTTCAAACCACAGTGAATAACTTCATTACTGTGCAATAAAATGTCACATTTCTGAATATAGGCTGCGATAATTTGCCTCAGAATTTTGTGTAAATGATGAATGGCAACTTAACATATGCAGCAAAAGGAATTCAGGTATGTGGCCAACAGCTCAGGGTGTGGACATTTCTGACATGTTTATATTGTGAATTTACTAAATAACACCCTCAAGATTTAAGCAGACCATTGAATTCATTTTCAGCTTTAAATCTGATGGGATATTTGAATATTCGGTCTCACAAAAAAAATGAGGAATAGGTGCACTTTCACCTGGATACAGCATAGCCATTGATCTGCAGGAACTTAAGGATGTCCTGTGCCTTCTCCCGGTCCTTGGCTTTCTCCTTGGCTGTCAGAGTATCATAGGGCACAAGCAGCGGATGGTTTCCACCACCTGAGAGAAGGTCAAGACAGAAGCTCAGCACAGCAACCTGAACAGAGCCTGGGTTGAAAAGCAGCACACAGGTAACAGGCCTCCACAGTGGAATGTCAACGTCCTCTGACGACACAGGAGCCTGTGGGATCACAAGTCTTCTCCCTTGACTGCCTCAACACTCCAATCGGCTCAGGAGACCTACTCAGACTGTGCACAACCCTCTATCAGGGATTCAAGACATAAACGTGAGCACATCTATAAATCGAGTGCCAATGACATCTGCAATCACCAAGGAGGGAAGAACAGCAAATTCTAAATACAGGGAGCAGAAACAGACAATAAAACATACACAGCTGGATCTATAAAATTAAAAGGCAAGATTCATGGGTTATGTTTTATTATTCTGCCCCACAGAGAGAGGAGAAAGATGTCTTAAATAAGGAATTTTTACCATAACTCCCAGAGAATATTTTATAGTCACATTATTTATAAATACACAAAATGATATGCAGATGTACTACGTTAAAAGTTGATCACTCTTAAGTAGTTAATTAAACTTTGGCCACTAACCTCTAGCAAGAGTCTAGATTTTGAGTATATCTATTCTGTTGAGAAATAAAGAATGGAATGCTTCTTTTACATTTAAATATTCTAGAAATTACTTAATTAAAATAGAATTAGGAGAAAAACAAAATTATAACTTCATAAAAAATTAAATTTTCTCAAAGTTACAAAAATATCCTAAATACACTGTTAATTTCTGATGTAAAGATCTGATGTAAAGAAAGCTATTAAAGTAGCAACAAACTGCATAGTATGGTATGCCCAAATTTCAAATTTATAAAACATGTATGGAGACATTGACTGGGATGCTGAATTGCCCTGAAACACAACTGTCAAGAGAATGAGAAAGAAAAATCCAAAGTATTTTGCTTAAATTATGATCATAAATTATAATTTGTCTATTATTTTTCAAAGGAGCTTAGCCTGAGGCTATAAAAATAATCCTACATGCTGAATATGCCCTTCACCATAAATAAGCCAGCAAAAATGCAGAGGAGATACTGCTATTTCCAGAGTTGGCTCTGCCCAAGAGTGCCATCTGCAGAAAGGCACCTACCCACTGAGTCTCAGGGCCACCATGTGAGGCTGCACCACCCTAAGTGCAGAGCAGGTGAGTGACCCAGCTGACCAACAAGCACTAACTTCATAGTGCAATAGTAATATCAGGTAGAACACAATCATCAGAAGACAATGCTACCAAGATGTTGTGAACAGCCTGAGGATCTGCGATGTGTTACTAAGTGCAGCGAAAACCAAACCCGGCTGTCAGGATCAAAGATGTGATTTATAACAGGATGCTTTATGAGAAAACAAATCTCATCAAACATCCAACCTAGTCAATACCACCCATTCCCAACTCTATTATTGCATTTAGTTCTACAGAATTGTATTTGGCAACCTGGTGTATAACCCAAAAGGATTCTGGAGTCGAATATCAAAGGGTTACTCTGGGAGAGGTGGGAAGAGAGAGAGAGCGAACATGATTGGGGATAAAGAAATAAACACTGTAACTTTAAAATCCCAAGAACACAAAGTACCTCTGACTCTGAAGCTCTTCTCACCTGTTGGACCTCCTCTGACCTAGACAGGGCAGGTGCCACACACCAAAGCTTAGGTCTGCGCAGACCTCTTGACAGCAGCGTGACTGTGGGAACTCACCTTGCTCTTCAGGCCTCACCTTTCATCCTGAGGACGCACACAGGTGGGTGCTTTGTATGGAGAGGAGCTAGCTAAATGGAGAGGTAAATGTCTCCACAGTGACCCCTAGGTTGCTGCCTGGAGCAGGGAGCACTGGATCAGGAACTCCTTCAGGTCAGAACGCTTGGCCCACAGCCATCCCTGGCCTCAGGACACACTGCCTCAGCCAATGAAGAGGAGGTGGGGAGGGAGGAGGACAGGACCCCAGCCCTTCCTGTTTTCGCTGACTCGCTGACTCGGGAGCTCTGGTGGTACCCCTGAGACTTTCACTCCTTTATCTCTATTACTGATGGGTGTTCTCTTGATGGCACTTGATTTCCCCCAACCTTTCCTAGATCCTCAAGGAACTGAGAAAACAGAAAGGACCAGATAACCAGAGCGAGCAAAGTGGAATGTTTTTTCCAGTGTTTTTTCTACAGTAGATTCATCTTCTGCACACAGATGCAGGGATAATCAAAGAGATCAGAGTGGTCGGAAAGGAAACTGCAGCATTGGCACCGATTCTTTCAGTGTCTGATTCTCACGCACACATACTAAACACTATGTGTGGAGACTAAACCCAAGTAGGTGGCACAGAAGGGTCTTCAGTGCAGGATGCATGGAACTGAAGACAGTGTTTGTGCAGGTAAGAAGAAATTCATAAACGGCCAATAGACTATCATTTTAATATTTAAAAAGGAGGAAAGAGCAAGTGCAAGCATTGTCTAGTAACAACTGGACTAGACAAGAGAAAGAGGTGAAGACAGAATAAAAGGGTGAGGGAAGGACCAGGGAGGCAGATCTAAGTATCTGCTAAAATGCATCAAAGACAGCCATCAAAATACTTAAACCCTAGAAATCAGGAAAGTACAGAATTTCCATCCTTAATCTCACACCAGTGCATTTGAAGCATTCCTATAAAGTGAAGGCAGGACAAGCCTCACGCTATGCTGAAGAGAACGACTCTTCCTTCCCTATCACACACTCCTGTCAGCCGTCAACTGGTTCGTTCGTTCTTTCTCTCTCTCTCTCTCTCTCTCTCAACCCCCCCCTCTCTCTCTCTCTTTCTCTCTCTCTCTCTCTCTCTTTTTGATACTGGGGAAGGAATCCAAGGGCACTTAACCACTAAGCCACATCCCCAGCTCTATTTTGTATCTGACTTAGAGACATGGTCTTACTGAATTACTTAGCACCTCGCAGTTGCTGAGCTGGCTTTGAACTCAAGATCCTCCTGCCTCAGCCTTCCAGCCCTTTTCTATATCATATTTCGAGACAGGGTGTTGCTAAGTTGCTTAGGGCCTTGCTAAGTTACTGAGGCTGGCATTGAACTCATGATCCTCCTGCCTCAGCCGCCTCCTGAGCCACTGGGATTACAGGCATGTGCCACCACTGGCTCTGATTGTGTTTTAATAAAGGTTTTAGAAAATATTACCTTTGGACTCCAACTCCATTTTCTTCTTCTTTGCCCATATGTTATGGTAGTTTTCAGCCATCATTTCTGCCATAGCCTGAAATGAACCAAACATTCCTGAGCTGACTTATACTTCCATGAGCCAGACAGGACAACCTGGCTTTCCAATATGCAGTATAAAAACCTGCTCTAAATGAACAAAAGAGTATTAATGCACACATTCTTTTAAAAGATAATCAAACACACTCTCTCATTGGGAATTGAAATTCCAGAGAATTCTAATGATTTGTGAAATTACAAAGTAAATAGCAGAGGGGATCTGATAGAAAGCCACTGTTATGCATGATGTTTAAACACATATTTTTGATAATTCAGTAATGAAACTTCAAAATAGCTATAGACTTCCACAGAAAACACACTTATTTGCAAGTTCTTATTTTAAATTCCATAGCTACAAAAGATAACAAACCTTACTAAACATTGAATAAAAAGAAAATTAGATGGACAGAGATTTGACTTCCAGATCATTCTCTGTTCAAACTGATAAGAAATCTTAGATAGTTTACACTTTTCACTCTGTGGCCTTTTGGATTTTGATATAAAATCCTCTAAGTTTCTTTTCACTTTTTTTTTTAAGTTTTTTATCTTTTTAGTTGTAGGTGGACACAATACCTTTATTTGATTTATTTTTACGTGGTGCCGAGGATCGAACCCAGGGCCTCACGCATGACAGGTGAGCGCTCCACCACTGAGCCACAACCCCAGCCCCTTCTTTTCACTTTAGATACTCAACTTTCTACATTATTTTAATATATTCCTAAAGAAGCAATAACAAAGGGCAGACCAAACATATAACAGTATATAAATATTATATTTAGATCCTATTTCTCTTGGAATAACACTAATGATGGCCATATAATTACATCATATAGACCATTTAGCCTTCAGTTAAAATCAGCCATTTCAATATCGGATCCTAGTGACAGAGGAGGTATGACTACACATGGAGAAAATAAAGTGCCACAAATTTCTCTTGATCCAAACAACCTAAAAAAATATTCTTTACTGAGTAATTAAGGTGGTCCTTGAGCAGAGGATTATTAATTATTTATTCTCTTTTCACACACAGCTAGTTACATTAGAATTTTTAATGAATATTATCTTTAAGGAAAATACATTATGTGGAAGAGATATCCCAGAAGAAGTTGTACAGTGGTCCCCTTAATCCTGCAGAATGCATTCGAAGACCCCCCTTGAATGCTGGAATGTCAGACAGTAAGAATCCTCGCATACACCGCCCTGGGCGTTGGTGTGCAGTCGCAGAGTTCATCTGTCCTACTGTGTTTTATTCTCTGATGCTTCCTTTGCATCACTCCTGTTCCTTGAACACAGCAGTGTAATACCATGGCAGCTGATCTGATAGGCCAGACAGCCATTAAGTGATGAAGGGCAGGTAGTGTATACAGGGTGGATCTGCTGGGCAAAGGCAGAATTCACATTGTGGGTGATGTAGCAGGATGGCAGGAAATGTCATTACACTACTCAGCATGGGATGTGATTTAAAACTGAGGAGTCGTTTGCTTCTGAAACTCCCCATATCAGATCACAGTTCAGCATGTGGGAGCAAAACCTTGGAAGGTAAAGCCACCGGTCAGGGAGTCCACGGCAGCATCTTCTAGAGCACTAAAAAAATTAGGGACATATGACTATAAACTATAGGGGCCCATTATATATGATTACCACATTCAAATGAAAGTCTTGTTAAAAATAAATTTGGAGATTATTTGAACACTTAATACTTACGTGCAGGTCTCTAGACAGTGTAACATTGCTCATGTCAATGGCTCGGGGGCTGTAGCCATGGGCAGCATCCACAGAAACCTAGATTGTTTATGTAAAAGAAAACAAACAGCAAAGCCTCATCTACAACCCTGTGCAGAGACTTAAATGATACTTTAGAAATATAAGTCAAAGATAATGGTTTCTCAGATGAAAATAGCAAATATCTACATAAAATGATTTCACAAACATATTTAACACACTGAATTATATTTGAGTGTCTGACAGTTATTGATGATTGAATAATTCATCTTAATATCTTATATCTTAGGGTCTCACAATCCCTAAATTTAATAGAATAATAGACCCTATTATAATTCTCATTAGAATTCTATTACTCTAATTCTAATTACAATTCTATTATTCTAATTCTATTATTCTATTAAATATGTGCAATGAATAAATGAATCCAAGATTCTGAAATGCTAACGTATGCAGAGTCACTGTATTCCTGGGCTTCTTACAAATCCTATTTAGTCACATGGAAATTTCCTCTTCCTCACCCAAGCCATAATGACCCACAGAGGTAAATACTTACAAATGTCCTAATGGGCCAAATGTTAAGGTAAAATATAATGCAATTTTTAGTTATAATAGTTTATCATATGGTATTCAGTGGGGTTTATGGGAAATTCCTGAAGACCAGAAGACTTAATTTCTAAATTTTGGCTGCCTCCTTGTCAGTTTTAAGAACGTTTCACTATCATCGTGTGTCCATACTCCATTCAACCCAGTGACTAAGAAATGAGCTCTTGGTCCTGCTTAGCAATCTGAAATTCCATCTTGATGTATGCCATGATTGTGCATATTCTCTTATTAGAAATGGATATACAAATAACAGAAAAGTAGACTCTAGCACAAATTCATGCTTGTAAAATGCAAGTGAGGCTAACATATGCTAAAATTGGCACTAGGATCCTAACTGACACCCATTCTCCTGGTGAGTTCTGATCGAACCCTGGCATCTGGCCTTGACCAGGGCTCAGGAGCCTCCCATGATGGAATGTGCCAACATTTACTCAACTATGACCTTGCTTGGTTTGGTGTGACCCAAACAAGCTTGGGTGCAATGTAAAATTGTATTCCTGTACCAGCTCTATGTTTATTACAGAGGCTTATATGATTTTAAAGGAAATTGTGTACTGGTATGAATTTTAAATGACTCCTGAATTTTGAAGGCTATCAATTCTGCTATCTCCAGCATTCGTGGGTTAGTCAGATAGTTATTTCTACTCCCTTCAGAAAAAGGATTCATAAAAATGACAAATTCCACTCCAAAAGGACCCTCACGTCAGCAGTATTTCTAGTTACTCCTTAATGGTTCACATCCTTTCCAGCGGTGATTAGTTCAAACCTCAGTAGTTTTCAGTCTTCAAACCCTCATTTATGTTTTGGATATGAGTATCCCCAAAGCTCCTGTGTTAATGCAGGTATAAGCAGAGGTGAAATGACTGGACTGTGAAAGCTGTGACCTCATCAGTCCACCCTAGTCTGAATGGACTGACTGGGTGGTAACGTGTGGCCAGAGGAGGTAGGTTAGTGGGAGGGAGCACCTGGAAGGGCACTTCTTCCTTGTGGACCCTTCTCTCCTTTCTGGCTGCTATGAATGAATGGAGCAGTGCTTCTCCACAGGCATCCACCATGATGTTCTTCCTCACCTCGGGCCCATGGCAATGGACCTTCCACCCAGGGACTACGCCTCTGCAAACATTTCTGTTGCCCAGACTGGCCTCAAACTCCTGGTCCCAAGTGATCCTCCTGCTTTAGCCTCCCATGTAGCTGGCACCACAGGCGTGCTCCATGGCATAAGCTTAAGACTATATTTAAAGTAACTTATTTTGAAAGAACTGGTCACTGTGACTCTTACCTGGCTTGTCTGAGAAATACGACGAGTCCGGTTGTGTAGGGCCATGCTGTCTCCCTCCCGGGTCCTTTCAATTCTCCAGCCCCAAGCCAACATGGTCTTTAAAGATTCTTTGATTGGCCATCGATAAATTTCTTTCTCCTAGAGAAACAAAAAATAAAAAAATATACTATTATGAACTGAAATGAAAATGGAAAATATTTAGTGTTTTCTTCTGAAACAGGCTTCACCTTTCAAAAAAATTTGATTAGCGTAGTTTGATTAAAAATAAAATCAGAAAGCTAAAGTTCTATAGGGCAGAGTGGGAGCCAAGATCGTCTGACCCGTGGGAAGAGGGGTCCTGGCTCACTGCGCAGCCTGTTTCCTTGGGCTCCCCTAATCCTCAGTGACTAGAGGGGAAACAGGAAGGGTGAAGAGGCAGTGGTCCAGTGTGAATACCTCCTGCCCTCTGAACAGAGGAGGGACTCCCTGTGTCACCTGCACACAAAATCCTCTGCACTCCTTGGTCAAGGCACTCTTCCCTCACAGCACAAATAGATGTGAAGGCTCCCCCATAAGAAGCATGTTAAAACACTACTTTATCATTCATCATCAAGAAAGGCTGAAGCACCAACTATTTACTTCTAGAGTCCTTAAAAATAGGGGAGAGGAATAAAAATCAAAATGGAAATGAAAAATATTAAGGAGACAAAATAAGCAATGAAATACCTATAAAATGAGATTGGAAAGCAAAAGATAAAATATAAGACAATAAAAAATGTGTCCTTTGAGAAAGGTGAAAGCATAAGTGTAAAATAAAGAAGGTATTTCAATAGGAAAAAATACAACAAAGAAAAAAATTCCCACAAATTAAAACTTTATAAACTTAAAAATCTCACCTTTTCAGATAACAGTTTATATGGCTTCATCAATGGCTGCACTTTAGAAGAGTCTGAATATATTTCTCCATAAATCCATCCATTTGCCAACTATAAAAAATGCAAACATCAAAACCTGTTTCACGTGTATGAATTTTAGATAGTGCATGTGTGTGTGTTTGTGTGCTTGAGAGTGTGCTGGATAAACCTAAAATGAACCAAGATAAGGATTAAGGTTTAAATTTTATCTAGCATAAGTCCCGTAAAGATTTCCATCTTAATGCTATTTTCAGTCATCATGTGGAACAAGTCTTTCTGTCACAGATTAAAACATTCTGTCTCTCTTAAAGAGACGTAGGTCTGTGATTGTACCAGTAAGCAGTCCCCTAGGAGGCGACTCCTGGAATGCATACTGTGATGATATTGATTCTGACACATCTTAGAACCCACCTGTGGCACATGCCCATGAAATGCTCATTTTAAACAGGAAAACTAGAGCATGCGCCTCGGGAGGTTCCCAGGGCAGAGCTGCGTGTCTCACCCATTCCTATATTCAACAGACTTTCAACAGCTCCGTCCCACATTCTTTTGCCCATCTGGGCACACCAGCTGGAGCTGGACCATCACCAACTCCACCCACGTGGTACTGAAGGAGTCATTATATAAAAATGACCCTTAAGTGACTGACATCATCCGTCAGTTAAGTGAGGAACAGCGTCACACCTTTATCATACAAACAAACAAAAAGTGCTTCTGTGAGTGGGAAAAGGAATGGCCGGCCAGAGCGAAGCGTGACACTGAACAGGAAATCTAGCAAGGTCCCACGGAGTCACCAAGGGACCCTGCTGCTTGCTTTCCCTTTGCCAAATCTGCACAAGGGCATTTCAGATTCTTGTACCATCTGAACTGTCTCTATCAAGTCTGATTGGCCGTTCTCTTTCAAGTTGAAGATAAGCGCAGCTTAATCCCCAGGCATAACGTTTCCTTGAGAACATTCTCTGGATCAGTGGCAATGATCTCAGAGATTGCGACTGCTTTACTTCTCTCATTAGGGTTATTTTCTTGAAAACACAAACCAAGTGTCATCTGGCCAGTGTAATCTATTTTAGTGAACCTCAGATCAATTTGAGAGCAGGAAATGCAATGGGGGACTAGAAGGAATAAACTATTACTGAATCTTAATGAAGAATTTTCACAATTTTTGATCTAATATGAAACTACATATAAAACCAAGATGGATTCCAAACTTGGGGCCTCCAATTAATTCCTCCTGAAGCCCCTGGTAGACTGTTACCTTTTACCCCCACAAACAATATGTATTTGGAAGTGATATTGATGATTTCATTAAGATCTTTTGGAATCTTGAACTTGTGCTTTTTAGGAACACAAATATTCTAGGTGCATCATAATTGTGTTAATGTGGCAGAATTAGCTACATATTATACTAGCAAATTGAAATTTGATGTTCTTTCTTTTTTTGGCCGGGGGTGGGGGGTATTACTAGAGATTGAAGCCAGGGGCACTGTATCACTGAGCTGCATCCCCAGCCCTTTTTATGTTTTATTTGGAGACAAAGCCTTACTAAATTGCTGATTCTGGCCTTGAACTTGTGATCCTCCCACCTCAGCCTCCTGAGTGCTAGGATTACAGGCATGTGCCACCATGCCTGGTGTTCTTGCCTAATTTAGAAAAAGTTCTCCCTTTGAAAGAGGAAGCGGTCTGAACAGACATGTCGGAGCGTGACAGTTAGGAACAACAGCCTGGACCAGAAGGCAGTGTTCCAGCCTTTACCTTGTCCATTGACCACTTGTCGTGGGAGTGCTCTGCGTACTTGTTAATGAAGTATTCCAACTTCTCAGGAATTGTAATGCTAAGAGAAAAATAAAGAGAAAAGCTTGATTGTCACTGAATTTACAGGGAATCATATTCATAATTTACAACTTACAAATGCTTACATCCTATCCAATGGATAAAGGTTAAAAACAGTTTTAACCAAGTATCACATCTTCCAGAACAGTATCAGAAAAGTCAAGCAGTTGGTATTTCATCTACTCATCTTAAGTTGATTCATCTTTTATTATGTTAATAGAACAAATTGGGTGCAATAAAGTATGCATGATATTAATTAACACATATTCAAAGACGAGAACAACAGATTATATGAAAAAGAAAATACCCTACATCAAGATATGGCTAGACTTAACAACCTAAGACATACTCGTCTCCCATGCTCTTTGAAGCCTCTCTCTCTCTGACTTGTCTCCTCTGTAACAATTACAATTGGAGAAAAGACTGCTGAAATTGAATCTGTTCAATTTTTAATTTAACCCAATAAGTGGTGTGTTCATAATTTTAAATATTAAGGGTCTACAGATTACATTATAGGTGTTACTGATACTGACCACAGGAAAAGTAACTAACCAACTCCTGTTTTATGGTTTTGATAACACTCATTCCTGACTCCTTCCATGTTCAAACATTCAATCTCTGTACAGACATCAAGCACATGTAATTCATGACCAAGTTTGACTTGGGAGTATCAAGCATATCTATGAATGGAAAACTAAATATATGCATAATTCCATTCATTAAGGAATATAACATATTAAAGCAATTAATTTTCAGAATAGAATTCTAAATAATATGATTTCCATTCGTTTCCTGCAAAACAATCAGATAGTAATTGACATACATGCACTTAAGAAGTAACATATAAAAATCACAAGCAATTATCTCTATCACCACGTAGGCCTGTATCTGTTAAGAAGTCCCCAAAGGATGAAGCCTAGGTAAATTAATATACATGACCAATGCTTGTTAATTAATTGGATTTAATTAATCAACACGAAAACCATGACAATGTCCTACTGTTACTTTAAAATCCTGGATTATATGGTATGTTAACAAACCACAAACTTACCCAGGTAGAAACATGAACCTGTGATGTTTTGTTACTTACTTTGGAAGAGATACAAAGGATCAATCATACAAGCCAAATACTGGGTAGACTCTTTCCCCATAGAACTGTCATCAAATACCAAACATGCAAATTTAAGGCATGGACTGAGTAATGGCATACCACTTGGGCTGACACTTTGATTTGGTTATGGAAGCTAAACCATAACCTGGGAGCTGCCCAGAAGCCTCAAAAGTTGAATTTCCAAGCAAATTCAGAAGCAATGCACAGAACTATCAAGTAACTGCCCTGCCAAAACTGATCTTGCTGAGCCACAGTGGAATCAATAAGATTGTATAGCAGGAAGAGGCAGCTGCCCTTGCAAACAGGGAACCAGAGTTCTACTGAAAGAAGGGGACAAGATGAAGTGCTGAGACTCGGGACACTCGAGGATCCAAGCACCCTATTCATAGAACAATTCATGTAGTTAATCACATGTAAGGAATTTGGTCATGTTGATTGATGTTTTGTCTTTGGTTAAGGTTGTCGAGCTGCATTCTAACTGCATGCTAAATCTTCCACTAGAAGACACATCTTCTTTGTTGTTTCCTTCCAGCTTATGACATGCTTTATAATGTCAAACACTGGCCACTCACCCTGGCTTGGGTGATCAAGTGAAGCAATTCCCTGGCTCTCACAGAGAAAGCTATGTAGCACATGCTGGGGTCACCATAAGTAAAAGATGCCAAACAGAGGTTGACTATAGTTACTGATAACATCTTGGGTCACTTTTCAACTAAAAATAGAGCTATTATACTTTCTCGACTCTCATCATCACAGATACTACCATGTGCTTATATGCATGGAATCCTCATTATATTAAGCATATCCTAGAAGGCATATCTCATCTATTTCTGATATTGGCATGATCACCATTATTACTACTATCATTTGATAAATGAAAGGGACTCCTATTAAAAGGATACCAATTCAAAGGGGGCATGTATTAGAGAAAGTTCACTTCAGTACCTTATTCAATTTCAGACTTCACACATCATTTACAATAAAAATCTGCTGCAATAGAAAGAGTCCATACTTGGAGGTATCAACAGGTTGTGGGTTAAAGTTCCCTTCAGAATCCATGGATGACTGTTTTTCCATCATACTGACATAGTTTGACTCCATGTAGTCTGGAGGTAAAGCTCCTGCGACTGCACTCAGGCAAGGCAGTGCCAGCTTGAAAAGTTCTTGTTCATATTTCTAGGAATAAAAGGAGGGCCACAATTTTACAAAGTGATTTCACAGGAAAAGCCATCATGATCAGCATGATCACTGTGACAGAGACAATGACGCAGGAGAAAATCTGAACTGCCCTACGCGAACCCCACTCCCCGAGGATGCTCTCTAGCAGACTGAACACAAGCATCCCGAGAAGCAGCAGCCAGGCATCCTGCCACCAGCTGAAGGAACAGTCTCTGCTCTTTCCAAGTGCATTCTCCAGAACCAGAATGACATAAACCTGAATATTCTAAATTTATCACATCTCATCAACTTGAAATGTGTGATTTTGCTCCACAAGGACCATATTCCTTGCAGTTAGCTATGGATTACTGCTGCACTCCTTTGCAATGACCATATATGAAATTGTATAAAGAACACTACTCCAGAGAGTGAGAGGCTTTACTGCTCCATGTTGCATTTTGAAGGGATTAAAAAAATACAATCTGAAATGGGAAAGAAGTTCTAGAGAAAGTGCACATATTAAAATTTCTGGGATGATGAACTAGTCTATCACTTACAAAATTAATTAAAATCTATAGTTGTAAATGGTTTTTAAAAATCAAAAATAATTAAATTACTTCACTTAGGATTTCCAATTTTAAATTAATGTTGTGTTTCCTGAAATACTGAAACATTATTTTAGAAGGGCTCTCAGACTACCAATGGAAACTCAGTGGAAAAAAAGCATCACAAGTAGCTATCAGATGTAATGTAGATAAACTTTTCCCTATGACAAAAACACAACATTATAAGGTAAATCCACATAACAAACAGTGCCACACAAGTACTTAAACCTCCACAGAAGCAAAGGGGTAGTGTCAGTAGATCACTGGAATACTACGATTTTACTGTAGCATTTTTTGCAGTATTTTTATAAGGTTTTATGGTTTATATACTCTTTGACACAATTCCTTGAGGTTTTATAAGCTTGAACGATAACTAGGGAAAGTTTCAGTCCAAATTAACTCGAATGCACTAGAAACTTAACTATGAGCCCAACTTCCTGAAATGCTCAGCTATTTTAAATTCAGGAAGTGTCATGATCACAAGGAACATGCTACTACGATGACTGTGAAAAACCACCATGAACTGTACTCCCAAGGCGTCATGAGTTTGAAAATAAGGGGAAAAAAATCTGTGTAAGTCTTGATAGTAAAAGCCATTATTCCACTGGAAATTCTATCTTCTCAAAAACCTATGGCTTTTTCTCGTTTTATCAATACAAATAAATTCATAATACATTAAATTACCTTTTTAAAAAATTTTTTAGTTGTAAGTGGACAGATTATCTTTATTTTATTTTCATGTGGTGCTGAGGATCGAACCCAGTGCCTCACACGTGCTAGGCAAGCGCTCTACCACTGAGCCACAACCCCAGCCCCACATTAAATTACCTTTTGAGACAGGGCATCAAAAATGCCCCAGAACAACTTCCTCGATAAGTGAAGCTCCTCTTCCGAGGCGGCGCCAAAGCTGCCCCAGCCCCCCGGCAAGCAGTAGTACTTCCAGCATCTCTCGTAGTGATTGGTCAGTAGCTGCAGGGAAGCCAGTCCAGAAGCAGTGAGCTGTCGCCCTCTCTGTCCCCATCTCCCCTCCCATGGCATCTCAAGGCCACACATCAAGAATATGACTGCTACATCTCTTCAAACTCTAACACTGGCCACACTAGGAGGACCAAATGTTCCATTTTACAGGTGACTGCATCTTGAACAGAATCCTTTATGAGGTTGTCTGAATATCTAAGTAAGCTTCCAAATCTACTGTACTTGAATTATTTCTTCAGTTGTAGATGCAATTTATTACCTTTCTAATATTTCACATACGTGAAAGACACAAATAGACTCTTATTTGGTAGATTTTTTTAAAGATTTTTCCTGATCTAAACTTGCCAAATTTATGTAATGATCTGTATGAATCAACTACAACTATTTGGATTCTTATCTAATTTTGTTGTGTTTGTTTGTTTGTTTTGGTACAGGGATTGAACCCCATCCCCAGCCTTTTTTAAAACTTTTTTAAATTTTGAGACAGGGTCTCCCTATGTTGCTAAGGCTGGACGCAAAGTCACGATCTTTCTCTTTCAGCTTCCTGAGTGGCTGGGATTATAGGCATACACCATGGCTTTTAGCTAAGATTATTGTTATGAAAGCTAATACATTCCCTACTGTTGAAAGACTTCCTCTCATTATGTTACGGGAGTCCCTGGGGTCCGCTCTGTGCTTGCTGCTGGGCCAGCGGCAGCATGTCTGAACACTGACAAGCTTCCCCCTCTCCTCTCTCTCCTACTCTTTCGCCATGTAGGAAGCAAGATTACCCTATTCCAGTTCTAGGCCAAGTCGTCTGTCCTTTGGATCACTGACCACAGGAATGAAGAAACCCAGACTCTGGGGCTGGCACCAGCGAATTTCTCTTTCAGGGCTACCACGAGGATACAAACGATGGCTTCTGTCAGGCACACCTGGAGTTCAGCCATCATGTCCCTTCTTTAAAAGCCCACTGCTCTGCCTGGCAGTGAGAATCACAGCCTCTGGGACAGGAGGCCCCTGTGTGTTCCCCTTTGCTAGAAAAATCAATAGATATCCTTTCCCTTTTTCCCAAAACTTTGTCCTTGTTTTTGGATTGGCACTGGAGACAAGGACAGAACTTTCAGTATGACAGTCGCCCTTTCAGTCTTATCTAATTTGTTTAGATAGATGTATCTACAACGTAAGTTTTATTACATGAAGATAAGAAAGTTATGCTATCTCTTTTATCACCTATATCTTTCAGCTTATTTGCAAAAAGAAAATTTTCTTGACAAGGCCTACTATACATGACAGAAACTATAAAAATGAAATTTTGAGCAAGGATATAATCTATCTAATTCATTCATTTATCTAGATTTATTATCCCAAAATCAATTATTATAGATTAAAGTTGTTTCTGCTAAATATCTAGGGGTCCTTAGTGTACCAGATTAACAAGCAGACTCATCCATGTCCCTAACCCTTTCTACTGTTTCTGGATGGCCTTGTGGAAAGACAGACACCTGCTAGATGTTACTCAGAGTGGTCATCTGGAAAAGTATATTTCTTCACCACATAACCTTGATATACAGAGACTCTTCTAAGTCTAGATTATTATACTAAAAGACAGGAAAAGATTCAGAAAGTCAATAGAACAGGATAGGACCTGACCATGTACTGTAAGTGACGTTTCCATACCATGTGACAAACTGTACACACAGGTTATCTTCCATCCCTGTGAAATGATCATGGGAACCTGTTGTGATTATCAACTTAGAAAATGTTGTTTGTGAAGTCCACTCATGATCTCTGGAGATTGCCAGTAAGGCTCTGGGCCAGGACTATGACCATGCCTTCCAGCCTAAGAATATCCTGGCTTATCTTTTCCTTGCAGTCCCCCCACCTTGAAGTTCATGAGAATCAGTGTCAGGAATTCTATCATCTTCTATTGTCTATTTCAGGCTAGTGTACACATTTCCATTATTTATATGGTCACTTCAATAAATGGGAGAAATTTCCCGGCATTAAAGCTCAAACAGGCTAACAACAGGAAAAAAATCAGAGGAACAAGCAAATAACCACATGCTCACCTTGAGAGGCATCTTTGCATGCTCGTTTAATAAGGGGACATCGAACACCAATCTTCTCAGCAAGTGCTGCATCATAGAAGGCCTCAACTGGCTGTTGGAACAAAAAGAATTTTAATAGTGGACACAAACAAGTCTAAACTCAGCAGCTGATTCACTGGGCCAAACCTTTCAACCTCTACCTAGGCCCCCTTCGATGGCATCGTGAGGTGTTCCTGACCCTCACACTAGCCAGCAGTGACGCTGTGCACCACACACGAGCCAGTCAACCATCAACCTCACACAACAGTGGTCCCATGGCACTAGAGAGAAGCTGGAACCACTACTGCCTAGTGACGTCACAGTGGCACGTCACAGTGTGACACACAGCCCAGTGTGCATCCAAACAAACCCACTGCACTGCAGACGTGCAAGAGCACAGCGCATAAATCATGTCCCATGCGTGACACCGAAGATGGTGCCAGACGCTCTTTCTCTGGTTTTGCATCTATGACGCTTTCCCCCATTACTTCAGAGTGCACCTCTGCTACGTCATGCCAGAAACACCGAGGCGCCTGGGAACAGCACGGCATGTTGTCCTGGCAGCAGCCTCACATGGCTCCCCTGGATGGGTCTCTGGGCTGCATCAGGAGGCCGCACTGGGCGGCAGGCCTACAGCATTCTAGGCTAGCACAAGCACCATCTTCACACAGCACGGGATCCCCAGCACGGCCCCACTCAGGATGCACCCCAGCTGCTGAGCAAGGCCTGACCGCAGTCCACCCCGGGCAGGGTTTCCCAGCTCAGCTCCACTCCAGATCTGCAGACCACCCCTCGCTGCTACAGGAGATGCTGCTCTTCCCTCTCCCCTTCCTAACCACTCACAACCACAGCCTGCAGAGAGGAGAGGGTGTGTAGGAATAAGAGGGAGGGACAAACCACTGAGACAGCGACTCAACAGAGGCAGAGGGAGAAAGACCCAACCTGCAGGAAACAGCTCCTGTCACCAACACCAAGTGCCCCACTTTGCTTGCTGGTTAGAAAATCCCCGTGAGGAGTGGGAAATATCTTTGTCAGCTACTCTTCTGACCCAGGATTACTATCTAGAATATAAAAAGAGTTCCAACTACTTAACACCAAAATATTAAATAACCCAATGAATAAACGGGCAAATGAATTAAATACACACTTCTCATAAACACACCCTTCTCAAAAGAAGAAATACAAAACCCAACAAATGCATGAAAAACACTCAACATCGTTAGCTATTAGGGAAATGCAAATCAAAACTACACTGAGACTTCATCTCACACCAGCTACAATGGCCGTCATCAAGAATACAAACAATAATAAATGCTGGAGAGGATGTGGAGAAAAAGGAACACTTACACTGGAGGAATTGTTAAGTAGTACAATTATAGAAATCAGCATGGAGGCTCCTCAAAAGCCTAGGTGTAGAACCACCTCATGACCCAGCTATACCACTCCTCAGTATTTATCCTCAAGAATTAGTCATACTATAGCAATCCATGCACACCCACGTTTATAGCAGCACAGTTCACAATGGCCAAACTATGGAGCCAGCCTAGGTGTCCATCAACAGATGAATGGATAAAGAAAATGTGTTCTATATACACAATGGAGTTTTATTCAGTCATAGAGAAAAGTAAAATTATGTCATTTGCAGGAAAATGGATACAACTAGAGACTATTATGTTAAGCAAACTAAGTCAAAGCAGAAGGTTAAGGGTCATATGTTTTCCCTCACACATGAAAGGAAAAGAGGAAAAAGGAAAAGAAATGAGGGGGATGGTCTCATGAAAATCAAAGGGAGATCAGTAGAGGAAAGAGACCAAGGGATGGGAGGTGCGGAGGGAGTAAGGAAGGGCTGGGGAGTGATATGGCCAAGTTGTATTGTTATATTGCGTAGTGTGTGCATGTATGAATACGTAACAACATACACCATCAGCAAACACACCTATAGTGCACCAACAGAAAGAGGAAAAACCCTGTGAGGTCAGTATCTTGATCCCATCCTACAGAATCAAGGTCACTGAGAGTGCAGAACTCTCCCGATCTTCACCGCACCCAGCTCTGTCTGGCCGGGAAGCATGGCCTCTGGCAGGGGTGCAACCCCTCCTTCACCAGGACTGCCAGAACTCTGCCACCCTGAGAGTTCTGGTCCAATCTGAAAAGAGTCACCCCTGATAAGGACCCATTCTCACCCTCAGGCCTTCAGAAGGTGGGGTGGGGGGCGACGGGGCTGGCTCTGATTTTCACGGTTAGACATCTGAACACTTTCAGAGGAAGTGGTTTTCCAGGGGGGAGGAAATCTTTCGCCCTCACTTTGCCACACAGAAGCCAAGCTTTCATACTACAATGTAGCTTTTTAACGTTTAGTAAGGCGCTTTTTTCTTTCCTTTTCTGAAACAGGAGTGAAAACCATCCCACAAAGTCAAAAAGGGACAATCTATTAATCTTACACTACAGGGGACAGAGGCCTCTAACACAGTCATCTCCCCCAATACTCGGAGTAGCATTTCACAGCTGGTCAAAGCTGCAGCCAACAGCTGGACATCCAAGGAGGCTGGGAGAGACACTCTTAAACAGTACCCGGGCAAGGACGCTCGGAGAAGACGCCTAACTCAGTGCACGGGAATGTGTGGCACAAATTAATATTTTGGTACAGAAATCCTGACTTCCTAATAATCGGTCAAGGGCCACACAGTAAATCTCTTCCTTCAAGAAGAAGGAAGTTAGTTTTCAATGAATAGAGTTAGTTGCCCACTTACCCACAGATGGAGAGCAAGCACACTTCTATGGAGTCCCGCTGAGCTTTGGTGAGCGAGCAGCCCTTAGAGAGTCTATACACAGTGTGCAGCAGCGAGTCGATGAGGGACGCGTGGTGCTCCGTCCCAGCAAAGAGAGGAGCACACCTTGTCAGCAAAGGCAAGACGGCTGTGCAAAGGTACCGATTGAGGGCCAAGGCCATGTCTGTCGCACTCAGAGCAGCCTGAAAGGGAAGAAGACAGCACACAGCCATTTGTGCTTTCTATCAGGAGACAACTTTCAAAGCCCTCAACATGTTGATCCTGAACTTGACTCTCTGGAAAAGGGCCACATCATGAAAAACAGAAAGGCACTCCTTAGGTGTATCTCCAAATATGGTTCACATGATCTTTACCACTAAAACCAATCAACTATCAACTGATAAGCAGATACAAATGAAAGGCCCATGAGGCCCAGGTTCTATCACAGAACACCCACATGGCCTCAGACGTGAGAACTTTTCTGGACTAGGGAGGAAAGAGAAAGCTCATTCTTGTACAGACCTCCTATTCAGAGTCTTTCTGAATTCTGTTCATTAATAGTATTAATAGTATTCATATTTCTGCTTCTGTCCATCAGCATTGATAACCAAAAGTTATCTACTGTTCAGGGCAGAATGTCAGGTGAATGCTCAAAAAAGAAAAAGGAAATTTCCTTTTCATTTTATGATTCCACAGACACGATTTCATGGAAGGGCTATTGTCAACTCAAGTTTCAACTTCCCCCAAGATCAAGGTGACCCACTTAATTGATTAAATAAAAGGTGTGCTAGGATAATCTTGATGTTTCAGCTTATTCTACCATGTTTCAGAGGAGATGCATTTATATTGGTAAAAGCAGGTCCTCCGTGTGGGACGCCTGATATTCAGAACAGATTTTAACCAAAATGCACCTCAGCAAATGGAAACATCAGGATGTTGTTATAACTGGCAAGTCTCCACAATGCCCATTAAATCCTCTCAACCCTTTGTTTTGACTGGGAAGCATTATTGTTTGTGCCAATTTAGAGGTTAGCACTCAACAGAGGTCAGCAGCCATCACTGTGACCTCCCCCAAAGTTGGGTTATGTGAACCTCTTAGGATTCCTACATCAGTAATGAAAATTCCTCTAGAGGCTATTGACTTCACGATTCAGTGAATTCTTTGAGAACATAGTCTATTTTGTTTTCTGTTCACTTAATGCTTCCTAAAAATAAAACAGGCATGCAACAGACTCATTGCCAATAAGTGAGTGAGTCAATCTGTAAGGCAGCGGCGGTGGAGCCAGGAAGGAGCCAGCCAATGCTCCAGGACATACCGTGTCTAGAGAAGCAGCAGCCCGGAGATCTGGCAGAAAGCCAACCTCGAGAAGGTGAAGGAGGAAATCTTGCACCTCAATCCCATAGACCCTGTCAAGGAACAAAACCATGGCTGCCTTGTGATCTGGGCAAAACCCCGCAGACATGTCAGGTTCCACCACATTCCCATCTAAAAGAGAGAAGGCGACACGCAGGTGTCAATGGCCAGGCGGCTCATGTTTTAAGTAAAGTTAGCAATGAAATGGTTCCCTGATCTACTGCCCTCAAGTAGGCGAGCAGCCACTGAGGGAACAGGCAGTACAATCTAAACCTGGGGTCAGGGAAACATCACCTGGGCTTTCGTTTGCTAAGTGCATGCTGGGTAAACACACAGCACCACTAGAGATGGGGGAGGGAACAGAAGGCAGATCTGTGGGCCCCTTGGAAAACCCAGAGCAAAGCCCAGCAAAGCTGAAATATAAAGCAGGGTTTTCGAATTTTGCCAAGGAGACACTTCTAAACATCAATAAAGCTCAGGGCACCCTTGCGTGACAGTCTTGGCAGGCCTATGTTGTCATGACTTAGATTAATCACCAAAGGGCAAATCAGCACCATGAACACAGCTTGGCTGCCACTCGAGATGCACGCCATCTGCTAGCAGCAGCCACGTCATTGAGAACACTGAGCCGCATGGCTCCCGTGGTCAACCGTCACTGGTGATGCCCACCCGGGGAGCGAGTCCTTCAGGGGCACGGGGTAGGGACCACTCCTATGCACAACTATGGGTCTGTGTGCCAGTTAAAAAACTGGAGAACTGGTCTGCTTCCTGTCTGACCCTATGATAATCATGCCACCCCGGTGCATTACAAGATTCTGGAAATTAATATCACAAGATTTGGCAAAGGGAAGCCATGTTCCAAGAGGAAGAGCCCAGGGAAAGGCCACACGAGACTAGAGCCATTCTGAAGGGCTAAAATGAAAACTTTTTTTTTTCTGTTTTCACTTGTGACTGATAAATGAATTTCACATTTGGATCAGGAAAATGAAAAATAATGTCTTAAAGAATATGAAAGAGGAATACGGAATAGCTTCCACTCCTTATAAGGGTACTAATCCCTCATGCAACTACCGCTTTCCTTGCTTAGAAGCATAGCAGCTCTTGTAGGTGCTGTTTCAGACATGAAGCTGGCAGTGCTACCAACATGATCACACACCACCTCCACAACCCAACTACCATGCTGCATTGTGCCCACGTAACAGGAGATGAAAACTGACCTTCAGGGAAGTTAAATACTTGCCCAATGCCAAACACTTAGTAACCGGAGGAACTCCAACCAAAGCCTACTTAACCCTCAGTTTACATCTGTATGCAATCATTTTCAAATAAAAATCTATACAAAATCCCAGTTCACTTTCTTAAAATCACATTATGGAGGATTTTAATATAAAAAGGATTCTACTGTTTACAGATAGTTCTGCCTAAAGGAGAAAAGGAGCCACTCAATGATCCTAATGTAACCCTTGCTTTTCAGACTCTTCTTCAAGCACACATGCAGCTTAATGAACGCCGCAGCTACACCTCCTGGGGCTCCAAGTGCATTGATCTGTGCCACTTCCTGTTTTATTTTCACCATTTCCTCAAACACACTACAGACAATAAATCAGGAATGGGTGAGTCTCACACTTGGGGAGTGTCAGACCTGGAAGGAGGTGGGCCTGTGCGCTGGCTTCCCTGGGGCACCTACTGCACCTGAGCTCTTCATCCACCTGAAATTACTACAGTCTCAGAGAGGCTGCCCAGGCCTGCTGGGCCAAGAGCTGTGGAAGTCAGGCTTGTCCCTCTTTTTTCATGCTTATTCTGGGGCACACTCTATTTCTAGAATAAATGGGATAAAAACGTTTGAGGCATGCCTTAGCTAATACTAAGAGGTGAAGAAAGCCCTAGAGGGGAACTTCACACACTAAGTACAGAACAGAGACGAACCTAAATCACTAATGCTTGGAGATGTAGCAGAGCCCGCTGACTTGTCACTGAAACAGATGAGGGGAGACGGATGGCTCCAGGTTTGCGGGGGAATGCATAGGCACTGCGACCTAAAACTGGACAGGTCTGTCCGCATTCCTGACCAAAGAAGGCAGGAAAAGGAAAATCATCAAGGACCCATGGACTGCAGCTATAAAATCAGCTTCCACTCTGACTGTGATAGCTTTTTCTATATAAACCTCACAGTATATATGCATGAAGACAAACATGACTCAACCATATGATTAGAACAAGGAGGACAATAACCCCAAAGCTCCTAAGGATGAGGGATGAGGCTATGGGCCATATAAAGGGGCCCTGTGTGCGCTCACAGTCCACGTTCTCGACACCTGGTTCCTACTAACACTATCACAGAGTTCGGCTCTCAATCTCCTAACCTGCAGGCCACTGACTGTTCTTGGTCCTGTCAGTATCAAATCTGTGGCTTGCAATGTGGAGAAGGAAAAGATCTCTTACAAAAGCAAGTGAACACAAGTTAGAAATGCCAGGAAGGCAGGTGGGGCGACCTAGGGATACAGAGAAGATGCTGCCCCCCAGGCAGGGGCAGGTAAAGCAAGGGGACAATTTTAAGTCCCAGATTTCCCTACAGTTATAATGTGTACAGATTCACAGTGGCAGTTTGTGATCCCTGTAGGTTTGCAAGGTGAGCACATGGGAGGCTTCCCAATCTTGTAACCTCATGGCAGGCCAGCAGGGTAAACTCCCTGTGGCTGTATAGTGATTCCCTCCCTCTAGACTTGGGGTACCAACAGCCTGCCTTCTTTAGATCGTAATCAATGAAAGACAAGGATTTTAGCATGCACTTCTGACATAATTATGTTTTTCTTCTAAAACTGAAAGTTTGGACAAATATTATTTATGTGTAAATATTCCATGATATTTACTTATTATGTGCAAATTATCTATACCATGGTCTAGGTCAACTTGTTTATGCACTAGAACCATAGTTTTTATCCTCTTTGGGTGTTAAAACATACTGAAAATCTGATAGGTCTAGCCCTGCTTAGTCCCCCTCACCAATTACCTATAAATACCTAGCCACTGAAAACTTAGCAACAGTGAAATTTCAAAAGAGTAAAAAGCAAAGCACAATTGGCAATCTAACCTATCTTTTGGATGTCTCCAATAATACCTGCAATCTTTTAAAAGTTTTCTCCTTCACCTTGAAAAGAACTCATTTCACAACACACAGGGAATTTTTAAATCTCAAAGTCAAAAGCTATGATCAAAGCTTTGAAAAGAGTAGCACTACAAGAAAGCAATCATGAGAACTGTGAGGAAGCATGGACAGAGGAACTGAAGTCTGCAAGGACAGAATGAGACCCAAGGAACAGGATCAAGAAGGTGGGAGTGCCCGTGTCCTCTTCTCTGGAAAGTGCCTGAGATGCTAGGTAAGAGGAGGAGGGTACCATTGGAAGGACAGTTGTTTAAAAACAATGAGAATGGAAAATATTTCATTACAAAATACATGATACAGTTCTTTCTAAAGGAACCTCTGGCAAGGCAGCCAGTCTGCGACAACAGGGAGGGATGCTGACGCTGTCCTCCTGAGTCTCCCAGAAGGGAAGCTGGCCTTACCTTTGGCTACTGTCGGCATCTGGAAAGCGATGCTAATGACTCCCACCAAGTCTCCCAGGGGAATCAGGGATCTCAGAATAGACCTGATTCTGATGGCTTCTCCCTTGCCAGCATGGATCAACTGAGCAGGAAGAAAGACAAAGGGACATTAGGCTGAGTTTGTGAAGTCAATAGGCTAGTTATATCTAGAAAACTTCCACATATGGGCATCAGGGCCTAAGATAATTTTCTGTCAGCTCTACGTGTAAAATCAGGCCTTTCTCAGAAACTGTATTTCAGACTTACAGCAAGGCATGTACTTGGTGCCAGTTCTCACTAACTTCAGCAAATACCAAAATATGTGGGCTATGATCTAGGCCAACTGGTCTACCCATCAGTAACCACGGTTTTTATCCTCTTTGAGTGTGAAAACACTCTGGAAATTCAATACGTCTAGGAATGCTTACTCCCTCATTCCATATAAATATCTCCCCATAATATGATCAATAACATAAATAATCATTAACTTAGTCACTGAGCATACACTAACATTTAAGTCTGATTTAGCCCCTTTCTTGTCTTGTAATGAGAAATTAATTGAGCCTCCATCCACCTGATTTTTCTCCAGGGTATGGGAGACAATGGACACAAATTTTAGGGATCCCTCAGACTGCAGCGAAGTTCCTATTATGACAGGTGATCAGGACAGTGGAAAATCTCAGGCCGCGGGGTCCCAGAGCCAGGACAGGCATCTGTTTCCTGCACCACAGGGTGGGACCCCAAGCAGGATTTCTGAGTTAGAGGAGGACTACTGGTTGCAAAGATGAATTACTTTCAGAATCACCAAAGGATTGCTTATTAATTAATTCACTTAGTGACCCATAACACACACTTGACAACAGAACATGACTATGAATTCTCTATGGTTCATCTGATCTTTTTCACTGAGATGGGAAAAAGAACGAACATTATGAGCATTCACTTTTCACCTGTGATAACCTCAATCACCTCTGGTACACTTTTTTTGAACCCAGAACCTCTCCTAGACAAATGCTCTACCGCTGAGCTACGTACACCCCAGCCTCAAACAAAGTTTTGATAATCTGTTCTCATCTACTAAAATTAAAAATGTCCTTAGCACAACCTGTTCTTACAAAAATCAGATGCAGGTTCTAACATTCTAACATCTCTCTATCCCGTGATCCCTCTTTGCTTACAACAGAAGAGCACATCAAGCAAGTGTGAACCTGCAAGCATACAGAAGACAAAACCCAAACCAAACAGATGCCAAGAGTGTGGACAGAGGTGCCACGTCAGCAAGCCCCTCTGGCTTGGTGCACACCCAGGTTTAAAAGTAAACCTGCAGTTCTGAACCTTTCCCCCAACCCTGGTCAGTGTTGTTCAAACTCTGAGTTGTTCCCTTCACCGATCATGAAGGTAGAATTTTTTGCGGGGAGGACTGGGGATTGAACTCAGAGGCACTCAACCACTGAGCTACATCCCCAGCCCTATTTTTGGTATTTTGTTTAGAGACAGGGTCTCAGGAAGCTGCTTAGTGCCTTGCTTTTGCTGAGGCTGGCTTTGAACTTGTGATCCTCCTCAGCCTCCCAAACCACTGGGATTACAGGCATGCGCCACCATGCCAGCATAAAAATAGTTTTTATTGCCACTGGGTAGCAATTTTTAAACACCAACAATAGGCTAAAGCGGAATTGATTAGAATAATGAAGAAGAAAATTGCAGAATGTGTTACAGAGTAGAAGTAGCATCCCAGCTCTGATTCAACTTGAAAAGTTTTAGAGCAAATTCATTTCTAAGGGTCTGAGTTCTACTTCCCTTACTGCAAGCACATAAAGAGCTAAATGTTGGGCTGGGATTGTGGCTCAGTGGTAGAGCGCTTGCCTCGCATGTGTGAGGCACTGGGTTCGATCCTCAGCACCACATAAAAATAAATAAAGATATTGTGCTTATCTACAACTAAAAAAAAAAAATTAAAAAAAAAAGAGCTAAATGTTGTGCTAAGAAATCAACTTGAGGGAAAGGTGTTTCCTCGAAGAGAAAAGGAAATTGGGCAGTGAAAATGTGTTCTTTTCTTCTTAAAACAGAGGGAGACTCTCTGAGTTTTAAAGAGGCAGGAGTGACTAAGTACTCTATTAACTGAAACCTCATCACTAATGTTTACAGCCAATAAGACATTTCCAAGTAAACAAACACTCGCTCAGTAATTAGGCTGCAGCCATTACTCTTCGTGGAGCGTGGACATTACGGGTTTCGGATGCTGTAATGATCTCTACCAGCCGTGGATGTCTTAACATAGATCAAGCAGGATTGCTGCTCCTCAGTCCCCAGGCACTCACATGCATCTCAGGGGCACAGCGCCCCAGGAGGTCAATCAAAGCTGCATAAAAGGTCATGATGGCGTTCCCCATGTGGATGGTGTCATCCTCCTCCTCTTCTGTATCACTTTCATGGGTTTTTCAAAAGAAACAGAAAGCAAATGGAGTAATTGACATTTCACGTTTATTATACATCTCTCAGAGGAAAGGCATCTGTGTGGCAGCTCATTCTTGTCCCTCTGAAACTTTTCACAGATGTTCTAAATTTACAGGGTGGCATTTTTAAAGGAAAATAATAATGAGTGAAGAGGTGAGGGCCCACTGCCAAGAGCACACCTGCAGGAGCGTTGGTATTAATGTTCCTTCAAAAGGGAAAAGGAGTAATTGCTAATTTGATGGATTCTGCTCAGTTTTAGTGGCAACATGACAACACAGAAAACAGCTGACACAAGAGGTGATTCTGAGTAAGTGCAAGAGCACTTTTGTAAGTGGCACACACACAGAGAAAGGGGGATAGAGGTGTCACACAAGGTAGCACCTGCAAGCCCCCCAGAACAGTGCTCAGTCCAAGTGAGTGCTTCAGAAACTTGGTTTCGTGGGCTCACCAACCTCTACATGGATGACCCTCCCTCCCCTCCCCAAAGAATCCATCATTCTCCCTCCTTGTCTCTGTGAAGAAAATGTAAATATGTCATCATCTTGCTGAGGAGAGACAGATCCGGATGGTCCTGGAGGTTCCCTCCACCTTGGTAACTCAGTAGAGGCTGCCTCAGTAGGAAGTGGCAGTCTGCAGAGGGACAGGAGGTCCCTGCTGATACCTCACTCCTCGTGTGCACACCTCATGTGGTCCTGGGCCTCAGACCTCTGGGTATGTTATCTACTGTGAGAGAAACTTAGGGCTCCTTATTCCTCCATGGCTAATAAACCTGTAGCATGGTGGGCAGTGGGGTGGATGCACATTCCTGCTCTTGGAACACTTTCAGTCTGGAAATCCAGCGGCAGTGTGAACACCTGTGCTCTGCCTACATGTTTGCAGAACTGGGCACACTCTGCCACGCTTCTGCCCGAACACCTGCTCCAACAAGCCACGTGTTTTGTCTTCACCATTGGAGCTCACAATGTGAGTACATGAATGTCCCAAGGAGGACGTTCACCTCCACAATTTAAAAATCATAAAGGCACAGAGAAACAGCATGCCTGTAGTACCCCCATCCACGCTGGAATCAAGTACTAGCAATGTCTAATGGGGAGAAATGTAAGACAGGGACCACCTCCCCGCTCTGTCTCCAATGCCTTGACCAGCATTCACTCATCTGAGTGACATCTTTTCCCTTTGCCTCCATATCCCTTTGGTCCAGTCCAAAAGAAATCTTTAGTCTCTTGCTAAAGGTCTTGTTTTTTCTGCTAGCATCCTAAGAACTCATTTGAACTACCTTGCCACTGAACTCCCTTCCTGTCCCATCTGCTCACCTCCCGTCATGTGTAGCAACCCGCCTGCCCAGCTTCCCAGGAATGTCTGCAAGATGCATTATCCATCCCCTACAACAGAAGCTTCTCTACTAAATCTACAGTCTTCCCCAGCAATCTCCGCTCATTCAACTTATTCCAGCAGGAGACGACATCTATTCTCACCTATACAGGACATTTTATTTTCCAGGAAAGAAGTCATCAGTGTCAGAAACAATACTGCAATCTATAGAAAGCCAAATATATCTTGTAAACTTCACCAAGTAGCATAATGTACATGTGAGGGTGCCTACGAGACCTACAGGGTTTTGCTGGATCCGCTCGTTGGTGAGGGGCCATCTCGGGAAGGATCCTCAGCTATTTTTATGGCTTCTTCCATGGCTGCCAGAAGACCGTTCCCACCTTCCCCTCTCAGAGCAGGACCAAAGCACTCGGGCCTCCTAATGAGCAATCTCACCACGACATTTGCATTTTCTTCCACACTCTCCCCTATGGTCAAAAGAAGGACATTAACAATGAGGAGTCGGTCAGATAGAAGCTCTGAGCAAATGAATTTTAAAACAATCATTTCTTATTCAAAGCAATAAGTTAAACTCAAGAACGTACTAGCAAAGCCAAAATTTAATCCAAATTGCTAGTTTTATGTATACAAAGTACAATTTCTTTTCTTCACTTAATAGTTAAGATCAGTTTAGAAAAGCATTATTGAGGCACAAACTACTCATTCTCATTTGACTTATTCTGGGAAAAGATGCATTATCCATGCAAATTTTGAACAATAAACGATTACTATGAAAAACCCTACTGATAATACAATACACAATTTCTTTACGAATATTCACTTTTTTCACAACAGTACTGGGATCAATTCTTATTTTCGTGCACTTTTAAGAAGAAGATCTCAAGCAGCCTGGTCCTACCATTACAGAAGACAGCAAATCTGAGGAAGTCGAGGTATCTCTCTCCTTCCACTGGATTCCACCCGATGTCTGGATAACCTTTAGACACCAGCATCTGGCAGCTCTGCAGGCCACAGCCAGCCAGATAGCGCACTACCTAGAAACAAGGCGACAGACAGAAGTTGCCCTCTGGATGGAAGCATCAGAACTCACCCTGGGCGTGGCCCACGATGCCCTCGGAGCATGGTTTCAACAAGTGCAGCTCTGCAATGTCTTTTTAATCTTGTGATGATCCACATAAATCCCTTTAGCAAAATCTTAGACTTAAGAAATATTTAAATATAAAAAGGAGTAGTCAGGGGCGGGGGTTGTGGCTCAGTGGTAGGGCGCTCGAGCGCCTTGCATGTGTCAAGCACTGGGTTCGATCCTCAGCACCACATAAAAATAAAGACATTGTGTCCATCTACAACTTAAAAAAAATATTAAAAGAAAAAAGAGTAGTCAGAAAAAATTTACAAACCTACTCTATGGAAGAACAAGATTCTTAAACTACCTATCATTTGAGACCCTGACCCACAACAGGTATATTTCATAAACTTTAAAATGTTTAATGGCCTCTCACTCAATATAGAAACAAAACCCAAGGTATGGAAAGACCTGTCTAAAATGCACAGATCTTTTTAAAAGGAGGTTTATTTCCAAAACGATGCATAAGTTAATGGGGGAGGAAACACAGAGGAAGAAGGAAAACCTAGACGCAGATCCAAACTGCTGCTTCCAATCAGAACTGTGTTGCTCAGCGGATTCCTCACTAGGAGCAAGCTATCTGTGCATTTTATGCACTGTTTCAGTGTCCAGAAAACTCGTGATACAGGTTAAGCATCCCTTATTCAACAATCAAAAATTGAAAATGCTCCAAAATTCAAAGTTTTGAGTGTCAACAGGTTTTACAAATAAAAACCTTCACACCTGACCTCCTCTGACAGGTTGCAGTCAAAACACAGGTGCACTAGAAGTATCAAAGTATTCTGCCTGCTATGTGAACAAGGTGTTTAGACTTGGGTCCCTTCCCAAGACATCTCATTATGGATATGCAAACATCCCCAAATCCCAAAACCCTAAAGTCTGAAATACTTACAGTTCCAAGCATTTTAGATAAGGGAGACTCAACTTACATACCTCCTAGTTTTCAGTACTGTTAAATTTCTGCCTAGCTTTACCTTTTAAAACATTTTGTTCTGTATGGATGTTGGTCTCTTTCCAATATTTCTTAAGAGATTCTGTTTTAAAGGAAATCCTCAAAGAAATCAACATCAATAGTAACACACTGTTAGAGGAACAATTTAACATACAGAGTTATGTGTCGCTGAGGGTAAACTGGTTTTGAAAAGAAACCATGTAGCTAAAAATGTGTCTTAATGATGTGGAGGTATAAGTGAGGTACAATAGAGCCCTCTATTTAAACTATAAATCCAATGATCCCTGAGACATGCACACAGCTGTAAAAATACCCTACAGCAGGTATGCAGAAGATGCCTGCCATTTTCCAAGGGCCTTCTGTACCCTCTGAAGTCCCTTCCTCCTTGCACATCCAGCCCTAGGTAAACTGCTTCCTCACTACAAATTGGCTTGGGTCTTCTAGAATATTTATAGAGGCAACCACGCAGCCTGGATCTTTCTGTACCCAGCTTCTGCGGTTCCTCCACACAATAGCCTCAGTCCTTCATTCCTTTTCCTGCTGGGTAGTATTCTGTGCACACAGGTGTGCCGCTGTGCTGTCAATCCACACACTGGTGGACAGTTCTGCTGCTTGCAGTCTGCGGCTATGATGAATAAAAGTGCTACAAAGTTTTGTGTGTGGATATCTATTTTCCTTTCTATTGACTGGATTCCTAGGAGTGTAAAGGCTGGTTGGATGGTTTATGGTGGGTATGTGTTTCAATTGATAAACCTCCCAGCTATTTTCAACTCAATGGTATCATTATTCACTCCAGCATCAGAATGGGGGATTAACTGCTCACATCCTCCTCCACATTTGGTATGACTCAGCTTTTTAATATTAGTCCCTTGAACAAATGTAGAAAGGAGAAGATTTTAAGCAATCTATCAGAGAACAGTCTCCTGGTGGACACAGAGGAGCAAAGCTCTGAACAGGAGCATCAGGAGGATCTGAGTGTCCCCTGTAGAGACATAGTTAGCAACACAGAAAACCCCTCTGGCCTCACAGGCCTGATGGTGTGATTGAAAAAATCCTGAGGAAATTTTTAAAAATACACTAACATATAGATTTTAAACTTAGAGTGATGTGTTGCCTAACAATGTTTCGGTCAACAACAGACCATACACACATCTGTAGTCCCATAAGATCATATCTGCTAGTGATGCTGGAGCTGTCACCATGTGTGCAAGCACACTTGAATGCCAGTCACAGTGGGCACACCTGTAATCCCAGCAGCTCAGGAGACTGAGGGAGGAGGATTCTGAATTCAAAGCCAGCCTCAGCAACTTAGTGAAGCCCTAAGCAACTTAGTGAAGCCCTAAGAAACTTAGTGAGACTCTGTCTCAAAATACAATATAAGAAAGGCTAGAGTTGTGGCTCAGTGGTCAAACAACCCTGGGTTCAATCCAGTACACACACACACACACAAAAGCTTCATATATACAAAATGTAAGTATTCCTATAAATGCAAATCAAATGAAAATATGCATTTACATACATGTGTATGTACATATACATGGAACATAAAAACACGTTTTCAACTATGCAGATAAAGTAGCAAGGGGGATAGGAAGAGTTTAAGGAAGTAGAATAGTAGTCTCCACTCAAAAAGCAGGAACACGGAGGAGCTGATCAGGAAGGTGACATTGAAGCCATAGCTGGAAGGATGTCTGGAAAAGAGCCACAGGCCCCTGAGGTAAGGATACAGCACATGGAGTAGAAAACAGCAAGTGTAATAGCCGGAAGACAGGGCGTGCCTGGCACCTTCCAGCTACAAGGAGAAGGGGAGGCTGGAGCAGAGGGCAGGAGAGAGAGCTGCGTAGCCACCCCGATGTGTGGGGTGAGAGCAGAGGACTTGGGGCAACACCTGTGGGTTTTACTTGGAGGGACAAAGGAAGTCTTCAGAGCGTCCTGGGCAGGGCACGCTGTGATGCTTTTAAGTGGAACACTTTGGCTGCAAAGGTAAGAACAGACTCTGGGGGATGAGTGAAGGCTGAGGCAACCATATGGGATACTACCGCAAGGGCACGAGGTCAGCAAACATGCGCCTAACACGCTTAGAGTGCATGGCCAGAGTGCATGGCTGATGCCTTGTGCCAGAACACACAAATGCAGGCCTGAGTCACAAGTATGTACGGCATGTTTCAACAACCTTTTAAAAAACTGAAACTCTGTCATTCAAGCAAAAGTCACAGCAGACACTCTGAAAAGGCAGAAACATCTAAGAACACAGAGGAAGTTGATTCCTGTTCATAGAAAGCACTGGTCATCAGAGGAGATACCACATCTCAAATGTTTTGATCTTTAGGACCAACCATAAAATAACATGCAGTGGATTAAAATGCAATACAAATTACGTAACAACACTACACCATACCCCTACTAGGATGATAATGCAGTCGTTCACATTTAAGCAGTCCTGAGAAAGAGCAGTCAGCAAGCCCTTCCCTCAGATACGGGCAGGAGCATGGCTCACCTTCTCCAGATCTGGCTCCCGCAGGGCGAGGGCAAGCTCATTGTTATCCATCACAGAGGCAGCTGCCACGTCCAGGGGTGTGGAACCTCTCATAGCTGGTGAGGCTGATGCAAATGCAGGTGAAATAAAACCTGGATTGTGCTGTAACTATGAATGCTACATAAAAACACACTAACTTCAAAAATCTACTTTCCATACAGAATGCATTTATTGTGTACAACATGTTTTGAAATATGTAGGCTTCGTGGAAGGACTCAACTGGACTAATGAAAATATATATCCCTTCAGATACTTACCAATCTTTCATGATGAAAATACTTAAAATCTACTCTTAATGACTTCTGAGATTACAAAACATGGTTACTAACTCCAGGACCCTGTTGTACCCAGCTCTCTTGAACGTATTCCTCCTATGTGAAATGTGGCCTTTGGCTAATGTCTCCCCAACTCCTTCTCATGCCCGGGTGACCAGCATTCTGCTCTCTGCTTCTTTAGTCAAGTGATCCTGACTTGCTCAGATTCCACATGTAAGTGAGGTTCTATGGCATTGATCCTTCTGTGCCTGGCTTTTTTCACTTAACCTAATGTCCTCCAGGTTCATCCACTGTCACAATTTATACGATTCCCTTCTGTTTGAGGAGGCATAGTATTACACTGTGCTTATGTCCCCCACTTTTCTTTTCCCTACGCATCTGCTGATGGACACTAAGGCTGATTCTTGGCTATTGTGAACACAGAAGAGCAGACATCTCTTCAACATAGTGACTTCCCTACACTGGACACATGCCTAGAAGTGAAAATGTTAGACCATGTGGTAGCAATGTTCTTAACTTCCTGCAGGCTCTCCAAACTTGTCCATAATGAATGTACTAATTTAGACTTCCTCCAGCAGTGTCCCAGGGTTCCCTTTTCTTCTCATACTCTCCAACACTTGTTATTTTCTTCTTTTCTGGAATAGCCATTCTAACAGGTATGAGGTGAGATCTCATTATGGCTTTAATTTGCATTTTGCTGATCGTTGGTGAGGCTTAACATTTTTTTCATATGCCCAACAGCCACGTGTATGTCTTCTTTTGAGAAGCATCTATTCAGATTGCCATATTAACATGAAATTGTATTTTTAAATGAGGTCTGTACACTAACTTTATCTTAAAGATTAAAGAAAAGTCATACAGTTGCTTACCAAGACCAACACTGCTGTTCTCCAGTAAATAACTGAGATGATCAAACATGGCTTTTTGATTCTGCCGACTTATGCGACAGAAGTAACAGAGAAAGCGACAACAGTTGGCCACCATCTTGGGAAAGGTGATTTCCTACAGAAAGGACATTTCATTAGTCACTGAAAGCAAGTGATCTCCATAAAACTGAGTTCAGAAGTGGAAGTCTCAGTCACATTGTCCATCCATCTTCGTGTGCCAAACATCAGATATAGAAGGCCTTCAGATACACAGACTATGAGTCATCTAGTCCTTGGGCCAATGAAAATCTAGCCCAGCACCAACTCAGAAACCTCACTGCCACCATCAGTTTGGGTCTAGCATTCATCTACAGCACTGAACTAAAAGTCTGCCTGAGCCTCGTTTAGGAATCAGCTGTGGTTCCCTCAGAAATTAAACAATCTCATTGATTCTATTCACTAAAATTGGTATAATATGGATGCTAATATTCTAGAGAAGAAAGGAAATGGATACATAAAGAAAATTTCTGAAAAATACATAGTTCAGAACTTGGAACCACATAAAGAGTTGTTATTAGCATTATTACTACTATCATTATTAGTACTGAGACTCTGGGGATTTGCAACCTCCCTGAATTGCACATCCCTTGGCTACTGAGAGGAGCCCACTGACCAGAAGGCCTACCTGGTGGGCCCCACCAAACACACACTCGTCCCCACAGATGCTCCCTGGAGTCCTTCCTTTATAAGCCCAACTGGTAGACAGGCTACTCATGGGAAATATGGGCTTGTTCCCACAATGTAGAAGATATATCTTGAAATTCATAACATAGAAATGTACTGCAGGGGCTGGGATTGTGGCGCAGTGGTAGCGTGCTCGCCTAGCATGCGTGAGGCACTGGGTTCGATCCTCAGCACCACATAAAAACAAAGATATTCTGTCCACCTACAACTAAAAAAATAAATAAATATTTAAAAAAAAAAAAAAAAAAAAAAAAAAAAAAAAAAAGAAATGTACTGCATATATCAGTATATAAAATTATACTGATTTATATAAAATCATTTATTATATTTCTCTACCAATTTGCTTTTCAAGAACTTTGTTTTAAATCTTAGTCACTTAAAGTTCACTTTTCTGTCTTACAACACATACATTCCAGAGCATCACTGGCCAGTACTGATGTGGTTCAGGAACTCAGTGGCCCCCACCATGATGTGGTCAGGAGCGAAGGCAGGGTCTGAAGGACAGGCCTGTGTCACTGACTTATAATGTGATGGGATTGGAACTAAAATTTAAAATTAAAGGACAAACTAGTATCGTATTAACTTTTGGCATTCCTGAATATCACCTAAATGAGAATAATTTAGGGGATAATAAGTTATAAAGCATAAGACAGAAACTTTCATCAACATCAAGGAAACAGTGCTACATGCAACTGTTAATCTCAAGGGTTTCTGTGTATTTTCTAAAGGTGTTTTGTTAAAAAGCAGTCTTCCAAAGAGGATATGAGAAATCCGAATTCTCATGAATTCTCTGGAAACCATGCACTCTAGATTATGCTATATAGCACCCTAAGAATCAAAAAGATTTTCCTTTACCTTGGATTCCCCACCTCCGAGAACATTGACCATGACTTCCATCACCGTCTCATGCATTCCAAGGGCCCTCATGAGATTGGGGTGCTGGTAAAACACTTTATTGTTCATGATATCCCTGGAAGGACAGCGGAGGCATGGGAGAGAGCAGAGGGCTTAGAGAAAAGCTTAAATGAACATTGTCCTGAGACTCTGATAGTCTTTAGAAATAACTTATGTGCATGAAAAGCAAGAGTGATCACAGTTGCACCACAAGCATTAATGAGGGCAATTGAATTTTCCTCAAAAATATTGACGTCCTACCCAAAGTGCCATACAAGTTGCCTATTATTTATTTACTTATTTTGGGGAGTGCTGGAGATTGAAATCAGGGGCCCTCGACCACTAGGCCACA
This sequence comes from Xerus rutilus, assembly GCA_028644305.1. Lineage (NCBI taxonomy): Eukaryota > Metazoa > Chordata > Mammalia > Rodentia > Sciuridae > Xerus > Xerus rutilus. The sequence continues at coordinate 4,125,157 of CM053410.1, read as the reverse complement.
TTCCCAGCCCTATTTTGTGTTTTATGTAGAGGCAGGGTCTCACTGAGTTGCTTAGTGCCTCGTCATTGCTGACGCTGGCTTTGAACTCACAATCCTCCTGTCTCAGCCTCCCAAAGGGCTAGGATTACAGATATGCGCCACCGCGCCTGGCTAGGTATGCTTTCTTTTAGATGACAACACAGAATACAAGTATTGCAGGCTCTCCCCAGGCTTGAATGATGTGTTTTCTGCTAGGATACTCAGATTAATCTTTATATAAAGTTACATAACTGAACTACATTAGGTTTATGTTTCATAGACAAGACTTAGTTTCATTAAATTTTAATGTTATGTTCTCAGTTTGGAAAGAAGGTAGATTATTTTTTTAAAAGTAATGTTTGAAGAATACTTTTTCCTTTCACTTAAAGAATGTTGAAAACACTAAGTAGGCAAATCCTTTTTTTTTTTTTTTTACTCAAGGTTCTCTACCACTGAGCTACATCCCTTACCCTTCTTATTTTTGATTTTCAAGACAGGGTTTCACTGAGTTGCTTAGCACCTCGTCATTGCTGAGGCTGGCTTGGAACTCACGATCCTCCTGTCTCAGCCTCCCAAAGTGCTGGGATTACAGGCCTGCACCACTGTGCCTGGCTACTAGTTGTTTATTCTTTTCAGTGACAAGAAATGTACTAAATATGTAAACTTTAGTTATGTGAAATGTATTTCAGATGCTTATTCCTAATTTTATGGATAACCAATCACGTATTGAACTTTATTTTGTATAGAAATAATAATCGATGTTATATATTTTATATGAAAATTCCTATATAAATGACATATAGGTATCTCTGATTTTCATATACATGCTAATTTTAGTACTACATTCAGTATTTGCATGTATAATCACAGTATTGTTAATTTTTGCTACATGAAAGTAAACATATTCTTCCAGAGGAATTGAATACATGTGAATTCCAGGTACAAAACCTAGCTCATTGAAATGGGCCTTTGGTTTAAAGAAATAGAAGCAGATGATGTTTAAAGTGATTCATATCATCATTACTGTATTAAATATTGCAATATGTGTGTCAAGGTATTTCTCAGGATTGTAAAGTTTATCAAGAAGTATCACTGATACTTCTGTTTACTATGTTCTGGACAGAATTTCTCATTTACAATTTCATCAAAAATCAAATCAATGCATTTTCCAGAAAAGACATTTTCTAGAAAGAAAATAATACACAGCCTTCAAGACAACAAAGCTCTTCACCTGATGCCCTAATTAAATTGCTCAATTACTCATTTTGTCATATGATAAATATTAGTTACTGGGGTTTTGGGGGCTATCAGGGATTGAACTCAGGGGCACTCGACCACTGAGCCACATTCACAGCCCTATTTTATATTTATTTAGAGACAGGGTCTCATTGAGTTGCTTAGCACCTCACTTTTGCTGAGGCTGGCTTTGAACTTGGGATCCTCCTGCCTCAGCCTCCCAAACTGCTGGGATTATAGGTGTTCACCACCGTGCCTGCCTAGTTTGCCTACAGGGTTTTAAGTAGACGTAAAATTCTACTGCCCAGTAGGTAGGCCATCGTTTGTATGAAACATTTCCAATATCATAAAAATTAGAATTTTATATTTTTATTAGCATAAAATGGCAATTTTAGTATCATTTTAAATCTGATCACTAATGGCACATATTCCTTCTCTGTGTTTAACAAAGGCCGTTGTCTCCATTTCCTAGCGGATTTGCCTGTTTCTTTGGTTGAGATGATTTACTAGGGAGGCCTTCTCCTATGGGTTTAAATATTAGGACCCGCACTCATGCCGGTGCACACAGGGCCACGACTGCCTGCGTGTGTGAACTCTCCTCACCTTCTCTGTCCTATTAGTACACTTATTCTTAGTGGGGAACCATTACTGTGAATTTGGAATATAATCTTTGTTATGGTTTGGATGTAAGGTGTCCCCCAAAAAGAAGTTTTGCTTTCTCTTTCAAACAGAGTTTTGCTTTCTCAGTTTAAAATGTACATAAATGGTATTAAGCAATCTGTATTTTTACACCCTTATTTTCTTCCCTAAGGATTATTTCTGAATTCTGTCAAAGAAATAACCTGATTATTCTATGTCACTGTTTATTTTTCCCGCAGAGCCTACTCTAGGCTTCCCTGACCACTGCTTCTTTGGTTCTGTTTCACTCAGCAGTTTCTTTCACTGTCTCTTCTGTCTGGAATTTAGGTGACATTAGGTTTTTTGTTTTGTTTTGTTCAGCTGAAATGTTTAGGTTTTATTGGTCACTTTTTAACACTTCAACAGTCCAGAACTTTACCTTGTTAGGTATGTTCCTCAGAAATATCATGAAGCTACACCTCTAGTTTACTTTTTGCTATTATTTGGATGCCATCTTATGTTCACCTCCCTAAGCTATACCAGTGTCTTAACAGCTGCCCAGACACACATGTACACACAGCAGCACTGTGCTCACTAGACCTTCCGGCATCCTGTTCTTCCTCTCTGAATTCTACTCTCTTTCCCTTTCACACTTTTTGAAAAGAGTGTAGAATTCAGAGGGGAAGAACAGGATAACATATATCCTTTGGGATAAAGACTTTAGGAGGTATTCCAATGATGGGCTGTAAAGAAATATCTTTCTTTTGTCCTCACTCTTAAATACGGGGCATAAACTTAGCCCCCCAACCACAAGAAACACAGCTCGCGCTGTAATCCCAGCAGCTCGGGAGGTTGAGGCAGGAGGATCGTGAGTTTAGAGCCAACCTCAGTAAAAAGCGAGGCACTAAGCAATTCAGTAAGACTCTCTAAATAAAATACAAAATAGAGCTGGGGATGTGGCTCAGTGGTCGAGTGCCCCTGCGTTCAATCCCTGGTACCAAAAAAAAAGAAAGAAAAAGATAAAGAAACACAGCTGGTGCCTCTGAGTCCTCAGAAGTGTGCCCTCTCTTCTCTCAAGCAGGGGATGTCTGCAGACCTCCTCACTTCCCTCTGCTGCGTGTTTCCCCCAGCCTACCTCAGATTTTAATGTTTTTATTATCCCATGTTTATATATATAACTGCACACTACTGAGGAATTTTAAAATATATATATTCTAAGCTATTTGCTGCATGTCATCCTACCCCAGCATCTAGCTGAAAAAGTGGCCTTCTTCTGTCACTGAGCATGCGTCTTAGCCTAGAAACAATCTCTAGATAAAATCACCACCTAATAAAACAATCATAGGATCCAGACAGTATGTTTACATCCACACACCTACTGAGCTGCTACTGGGATTCCAATTCGAAGGAAGAGATTTATAAGGCAGAGCGTGGTCAGGTTAAGTAACTCACCCCAACCCACGAATCATGAGCTTCTCCTCCTCTTTGCCCATCCGCACACTCAGCAAAGAACGAATCTGACCCAGAGATGCTAGCAGGTTGATGGTGTCCTCCACAGAGACGCCGTTGATGGTGTAGGTCTTCGGCAGAGCCCGGACCAGACCCCCAATGCCATCATACTGACGATGCAGCAACACAAACATGGCTCTCACCAGCTCAGGGTCCTCGATGACCGACTCCTGGGCCCACCGAACCATGGTCTCAGAGATCAACTGCTGAAGACTGGCTGCAGAGTCACATGGGCAATGTTCAAAGGGAAAACAGAAGAGAAGACGTCAGTTGGACATTTCAGCGCCACATGCCACAGCCCCAAGCTGCCACCTCTATTTGTACTAGAACCGAAAAGGCAAGGAATATTCTCCAAAGACAATGAACTTCATTTAAATACTACCTGCACTTCAGAAAGATCAGTTATTGTCAAGCCAGGACAAAAATAATAAACTCTTCCTTTAAAAAAACATTTTTATAACTGAACAAGCCATTTCAAAGTTGCAGCTGATTTTTTAAACTTAGCACAGGCAATCTACCAGGGATGCACAGTGTGACAACGGATCCAAGGGGCCAGCACTTTTATTTCCTTTGTTCCACTGTTTTCCTTCCAGAAGGTCTGATGGGAACACCCTGTAAAGGTCAGTCACTGACATTCAGGAGGAATGTGTTCATCTGCTTGTTTCCTCAGTTATGTCCTTGGCAAGACTGATCACATAGAATTCCATTTTATTTAGATTTGGATCTAATATCAGTCACTTAAAATGTCTTCAGAAGGATTTGATCATGAAGTTGTATCAAACTGGAAAGTTATTTCATACACAGATTACTTGCAATATAACATGCAAAATAGTTCATTTAAAATAGAAATGTTTAAACCTCTAAAATAAATAAGTAAAATTATCAAAATTAAATGGGGTTGATGTGACTAATCTGCACATAGTAAGGTAATACTTAATTCCTATCATCAATAAATTGGCTGATTTTTTAAAGAAGCTGTTTATCTTGCACCTAGGTGTTATATAAGGAAAACCAAAAATTACCAATTGTATTAAAAAACAAAATGCCAACAAATTTCTATATATCACAAAAACATTTTGCCATTTTAATAGGTTAAGTTTGCAAATCTGCTAACAACAAAGTGATTTATAAGCAACTTTCAACTCTGATTGTGCAGATGACCTGACTCAAATTTCATTCTGACTGAAGAAAATATTTAGAAATAACTATAAAGGTTTTCCATTGAAAGCTAAAGATTTAAAATGTGTAAAATTTGTAGCTTTTTCTTTTAGAGAAAAAAACCCTTATTAACCAATATTGCATCTTAAAATCCAAGAAGTCTTGGAGGTGGGGCAATATGCAAGCTGGATCCCTCAGATCTGCTCCAGGACCCCTTCAGGACCAGGTCCAGAGAGGCACAAAGCCTAAGGGTGCTTTTAGAGTTTCAAGAAATAGCAGCCATTGTTCCTGGTTGAAGAGGGTAGATGAACCAGAAATGCATACCACTGAGTGAATGTTTTCAGAATCAAATACAATTACAGGCAATGTACATTTAAGACATGTTTAATTTGATGTAATAACTGAAATCAACTGCGTAACATTCGGATATGAAGGCTAACTGGCTCTCTTTATATGTTTTCTTGATGGTCTCTGATCACAAACCCCAGTGTGGAGTTCCCCAGGGAGCCCACCCACCCTACAGCACTACTCTCCTCTCCACCTGGCCCCACACACAGGTCCTTGCTACTGTCTGCTTCTGGGAGCTGCAGACATCGACTTCAGCATCGGATCCTTGGAAGGTGCAGACTTGTGACCTCACTGGCTCATCTACTACTATAAGCATTCCAAGGATGAGCAAACGTCAGGGGCTGGGTCACTGTGCCAGTGCTCTTTTAAACTGCTTACAGGACTTCTTGGAGTCACTCTCCACGGGCTTCTCTGCCTGCTTCTTCTTCAGGTATGTCACCTTTTCTACCAGGGACAGCAGACGCCCTCTAATTGTTAAGTCACTGTTTCCATCCAGAGACCCATCTTCATCCAGCTCGATTCCTAGCATGAGAAAAAAGGAGGGAGCAGAAAAGGAAAATTTTTTTCAGAACAATACATTTGGAAAAATAATCTCAGGCTTTGCAACCTTTTCCATTCATAGCTTTGAGCAAGGTCTAAGACACTCGAGTGTTAGTTAAGTGACGCACTCAAGGAAGATCCACCTCTCAGCCTCTCCTCCTCCCTCTTTTCCTGGGTTCCTGTGAGCTCAGGGCCATTGAGAACCAGCACAAAACTGAGCAGACACAGCAAAGACGCTCTTAGGAGCCAAGATCAGTTCTGCTCTTTGGGTGACTCTTTGGCATCTCCAAATCTGAATGCCAATCATGGGGGCCTACAGTCCTGCTCTGCCTACCCCTCAACCCACCCTGCCCAGCTTCCATCCTGTGTGTGTCCCTCCCAAAGCATCAGTGATACCTGGGTGTCTCACAAGACAGAACAGGCACCATCTGGTGCCCTAAACCAGGGAACACTTCTATCTGTAGCAATGATTCCACTGTTTTAGAGTTGCCTTTGGTGAGAGTATGTACATGCTATAATTTTCAGATGGTCATCTAGTGGCTTTTCATTCACAAAATGAATTACAATGCATGGCGGCATTTTTATTCTCTTCACT
>CM053410.1:4028254-4118635 GCA_028644305.1 Xerus rutilus | reverse complement strand
CTCATCCAGCTAATCAATTCCATTTTTAAAGTTCTTAGAAGAGTTGAGTCCCTTGACAGATTATGACTGTTGACACTTATCAAAGGAGGGCTTCTGTAGGCACTCACTGATTTCAAAAGATTCACTGTATTTCCCACACCTGTCCTGAACAACGGCCCTTAGATAAGCATCAGTGTTGTAACTGTCATCAAATTACCTTCCTCATTAAAAAAAAGAACTTTATTAGGGCACAATTGACAGACAAAAATGGCACATGCTTAATGCATACAGTTTGATGTGTTTGGACACAGGTGTACAATCATGAAACCATTACCACAATCAAGCAATAGACATAAATTCATCACCTCTAAGTTTCCTTGGGCTTCTCTGTTGTTGTTTTGTTTTTTAGAACATTTAACATGAAGTATGCCCTCTTAAAGTTTCAAGTTCACAGCTCAGTGCTGGTACCTGTAGGCACACGCTCTGCAGATCTCTAGGGCTTGCTTATCTTCTTTAACAGAAACTTCACAGCCACTGATTAAACCAACTTTACACTCATCTCTCTCCTAGAAGCACCTGCCTGAAGTCCCCACACTCCTGACTCCCTGGCACTAAAGAACAGAAGGTGAGAGAGAGGCTTTCAGCCATCTTCCACTTGGGCTCACTGCCTCTGACTTTTCTGACCCTTTGGACTTGCCATAGAGGGACAGCTGGCCAAGGTGTCACACTGAATACCATCATATGAACTTGTAACAGAGCTATTCACCTAGATACTTATTGTGAACCAGGATGTATGGATTAGAAATGTACATTTAACAGCAATTACGAAGCAAGAAGATCCTACCACAGTGCGTCATCAGATCTTCATGGAAATCCAACAGTTGGTCACGAATTTCTTCAGGACATGGACATTCACTTTTGTCATCCTTAAAATTGAGAAGCATATTGATCTGGAAGGGAAAACAGGAAGGAGGAGGAACCAGGGAGAAAACGGTGAATTAAGCAAAGATAAAAGCAAAGCTGGATGAAATCAGCCCTCGAAGGTGCCCAATCCACCGGCCAATAGAGCAAGTCACCGTCTATTACTGAATCCAACAAATACCATGGAAGAGTCAAATCATCCAAAGCCACCCAGGCTGGAAACTCATGCAATGACCATTCCTTCCCCATCCTACAATCAGACTCCTGCACGTTTAAAATCCTTACCTAAGGGATCTACATACTAGTTCTTAACGGTCATTTACTATGCTTTTCCTACAATTCCATTATTTTCTAACTGGCATCTATACTTTTTGATTGTTTCTCTTTTTCTTCTTTCTTAACTTTTTAAAAAACTTTTTAAATTATTTTAAATAACTTGTTTTGAGGATACAGCTGCAAAGAAGGAAAGATCAAAATATAATAAAATGGATAACACCACTTGCTAACATCAATGACTAAATGAAACAAACTGTGGGACCTGTCTTCCATTTGTTTCCGTTTATACACAATACTATTAAACATGAATGAAGAACAGATAGGTCAGATGCGATCCCATGTTGTCCTTTTAAAATGTTAGCGTCTTATGTGATTTTTTTGGTTAAACTTATTCTGAGGTAATTGTAGATGCGCATGCCATTGTTAAAAATAATACAAAGGGCTCCTGTGCCTTTCACCTGATTCCTCCCATGGTAACACTGTAGACCTGCAGCACAGCAGCACAGCAGGCTATCAGCCATGGCAGGGTCAAAAAACAGGATTCCTTTACCTGAAAGGCCCCAATGCCTCCCTTCCTGACCACACCCACTTCCCCACCTTACCTGCCCACAGCCCCAACTCCTGGCACCCACCAACCTGTTTTCCATCTCTTTATATTTGTCATTTCCAGAATGTTACTTTTAAAACAAAATACAGCATGTATGTATGTATTCCCATATGATCCAGTTTTGAAAAAAAAAGTTTTTATTTGATGAACACACATATATGAGATACACCATTATGCTTTAATAAATGTATACTCTTCTTGAAAGAGTAGATCAAGTTAATTGACAACATCTGCCACCTCAGCTACTTACCACTTCGTTGTGGTGACAGAAGTATCCCACATGATCCTTCCAGTGTCACTGAGTCTGTGGTGATACCGCATTTCAACCCGGATGCCATTTGTATCTTCTCACACTTTTTTGTCTTTTCAGAGGTTTGTACATTTTATTAAATCTTTTAAAAGGAACTGGTTTTTGGATTCATTTTCTCCACAACTCTCTTGTTTTCAATTTCACTGACTTCTTCCCTGGTCTATCTTCAGGCCTCTCTGGGTTCTGCCTACTTTGTTTATTTTACTTGTTATTTCCTAAATTCTTGAGGTGGCAGCCTAGATTATTGATCTGCATGTTCTCAAAGGTAAGCACTGAGTGGCACATATTTCCCTCTGGGCACTGCTTTAGCTGTCACGGGTTTTCCTATGTGATATGCTCTTTTCTTTCAGTTTACTGTGTTTTTAAATGTTCCTTGAGACATCCTCCTTGACCCATTGATTATTTAGAAATGTACTGTTCACTTCCAAGGATTTGTAGATATACCTGCAATATTTGTGCTATTATCTCTAAATTGATTCCAACATGGTCAAAAAATATTCTGATTCCATGTTTTTTTTTTTAATTGAGGTTATTTGATAGCCGTGAACATGGTCCATCACCGCAAATGTCTTATAGGCCCCTGCAAAGAGTGTGGCTTATGTGGCTGGGTGGAGTGTTCCACCAAGGTCGACCTCCAGGGATGAGGTCGACTTCCTAGGTGCTCACAGGATGAGGTTCAATCCCGGATGCTCTTCCTGCCCAGCTCAGAAGGCTGTTGGGGTCCCAGTGGTGACCGTGGGCTCGGACTCTCCTCCTTGCAGTTCCACCAGTTCTGCCTGCACCTGCTCTGCAGCTCTATGGCTCAGTGTGCGACACCTCTCTCCCCAGTGGAGCACCCCCTTCATCACCACATAATGTTTCTGTCTCCAGCAATTTTCTTTGCACTGAAGTCTATACGGTATGGTCACCCTGCTTCCATTTCATTAATATTTTTCATATTATATTTTTTTTGTTATTTTCCTTTCAACATTATTATATTTGAAGTGAGTTTACTTGAGACATTGTAGACTTGGACTGTCCTTTTAAAATTTACTCTGCTAATTCCTTTTCAATTGTATGGATTCCTTATATTTGTGTAATTATTAACAGGCTATGATTTAAGATTATCATTTTACTTGCTGTTTTGTTTGTTGTCTGTGATTTATTGGCCCCAACATGGTGTGGGGAACTTGAACAATTTTTTAGGATCCCTTTTGATTCATCCATGTTATTTCTTAGTGTAGGTTTTTATACAGCTTTTTTGGAGGTTGCTATGGGTATTATTTATGCATAACCTATACAGACTACTAATATTAACATTTGACCAGTTTGAAATATAGAAATTCTCCTTTAACATTCCTTTATTCTCCCCCCTTTTCAATATGTACATCAAACTCTTCCCAGACATACATGGAGAACCACGTCCGATAGCTTTAGAACAGCGGCTTCAGCCCCGAATATAATTCGGAGAATTCCAGAGAAGGAAGGCGCAGTGTTTTTGTTTTTGTTTTACCCGCATCTTCACACTTTCCATTGTCCTTTCTTCCCGACTTCCCAATTTTCTCCCTTTTCACTTCTTTCTGTCAAAGGCCCTCCTCAGCCCTCTGGTCAGATCTCGCTGCTTCTGCTCGCTGGGACTGTCCCCATTCCTTTCACTCCTGAAGGGGCTTCACACGTGGACCCGAGGCTGACAGCTTTTCCTCCAGCACGTGACAAACAGGGCCACCACCTCCCACTGGCCTGCGTGCTGCCCGACGACCAGCGCAGTCACTAGAATTGTTTTTCCAAGTATAGAAAAAGTGTCATTTCTTTCAAGACTTTTGTCTGTAGTTTTCTGAAGTCTGACTATGCCGTGTCTTGATGTAGACTTCTTCAGCTTTCCCTGCCGGGGGTTTAAACAGCTTCTTGAACCTCCGGCTTCCTATCTTCTAGTGAATTTGGGAGTTCTCAGCCCTACACCTCCAGGTATTTTCTGGGTCCACCACTTTTCTGTCCCTTGGCAACTCCAGCATCTCAGTGTTGGGCCTGTGTCTCCTGCACCAGCCTCAGAGGTTCCCCTCTCTTCCTCAAATGCAGTCGTTTCTACCAGTCCCTCCTCAGTCCCCTGGCTCTCTCCTCTGCCCTCTCCTTTCCACTGCTAAGCCCTTTCAATGACGTTTCTATTTCATGCTCTCATGTTTCAGATCTGAAGTTTCCACGTGGTTCTTCTTTGTGTCTTTGACTTCTTGGCTGACAGTTCCCATTATTTCTTCCATTTTGAAGCCATCTTGAGACAGCTGCTCCCAAAGCTTTGGCATGACGTCGACATCTCTGTCATCTCAGTGCTGATTGTCTTTTTTCATGTAGGTTCTTATGGTTCTTGGTGTGATAGATTATTTTAATTGTAATCAGAAGAATACCATGGGTACTACATTAGGAGCTCTGGGTCTTGTTTAGGGCTGCCATAGCTGGATTTTCCTGACTCTATTCAGCAGGAAACCTTAGAGAAGGGGCCCTGTTGCTATGGGGCAGGGGTGGGAGTTATCCCTGTGAGGACACTGGCCCTGGAAAGGGTCAGAGGGTGGCTGCCTGTCCTTCCTGGGCCTCCACTGATACTCTGGGAGGGGCGGGACCTGCCACCACTCAGCAGGGATGAAAGTCCAGCTCTCTCCTCCTGGGGCACCTCATTACAGCCCTGCCAGTGGACGTCAGGGCTCCCTGCTCTGTTGACCTGCTGAGTAGGGGTGGACAGGGGGCAGCTTCGCTGTGGCTTTTGGCTACAGCAGTGTAGTTGTCGTCTGAAAGCTTTCCATCTTGCTCGGCTGCCCCTTTCCTGGTCCTTTGGCAGGAGGGAGCAAGCTTTTGTTGGGGCTTCCTTGTTCCTGCTCATTGGCGTTTCTTGGTTGGAGGCTTCTTCAGCTCCATGTCTGGGAGGGACGAGGCAAAAGAAAATCTTGGGGACTCAACACCACGCTGCTCCTGGGGTCCCAGGTTCTGTAGCCAGGTGTCCTCCTTCTGTCTTGCACAGTCCTCTTAAATACCCTATCCAGGGTCTTGGTTGTACTTAAAAGTAAGAAGAGGGAAAGGCACACATAGTCCATCTTTCCAGAAGCAGAAGTCGCCCAACAGCAGTTTAGCAGACAGTTCATCTCTGAGAGGGCGCACTTGTTCTCTGCTCAATAAATGCTGTTTATTAAACAAAAGCCCATGCTCTTCCCTCAAAGAAAGTACATTCTGTTGTGAAAAGAATAAATTCTGTCATCAGTCTCTAAACGCTTTTGTGCTTCAGGTAATGTGGAGACAGCAGTAGACGGCAGGCGTAAGATGCGGAGGCTGACATCTGTGCGCTGTACTATTTAGCCAGCCCGGCTCCATGCTGGTGACTTCCCACACCGAGTCCATTCTAAGGTGGACTCCAGAGAATCCTCATGCCCTTCCCAGCCCACTCTGATTCAGGAGCGTGCCCTGGATTCTGCAGCATATGAGGTAACCTGGATTTGGAGTGAGTCACCTGAGAAAGAACCACAGAAAGAGTGGTGGAGCCTCCAGGAGGCAAGGTGGAGAGGGGTTTGGCTCTTCTACAGGAGCGACTCAGAAAGCACCCTGCCTGTGGTCCTGGCAGTCACAAGTTCCTGGTAGGAGGTTCCACACCTACCAACGTGCCCTCTGTGCTTGGACGGTGCCACTGTCAGCAGTGCTTCAGACTCTGGCACACTTGCTCCTCAAAGTCTGTGGCACACCTGATGTCTCAGTAAGTCCCTCTTCTGTCTAAACTACCAAGTAGATTCTTTTGGCAAAATTAAGAATATTGATTAAATCAACTTGGTTAATTTGAACAGAAAAAAATAAGAACAAAAATATCCTCTTGCAACTTATGATACAATTTTGCAATGTACAGATCCTGAATACCCTTGACTCCCCAGGAAAAAGGAAACACTTGCCCTTCCTCCCAGTACCTGCTCTTGAGGCGGTGATCTAAACTCCTTGGTTTTCCTGGCTGTGAGCGCGGCCGACATGTTTAAGGCTTGCATAACTTCATTGTATCGGAAACGCTGATTGTCTTGGAGCTTAGCCACGAAGTCATCTGAAAAGGCTACTATGGCTTCTATCCGGTGCCGGACCTGGCAGTCACAGAGGTACTGGAGCAACAGGCACATCTGAGAAGACGATTAAAAAGGCACATGTTCAAGTCTGAGTCCTTCAACAGCTGATGCAGCCCAGGTCACAATCTGTTAAATATGCTCAGCTGCCCACTCTTCTCCCTTAAAAAAAGAATCCTAAATTTGTGTAAGTGGCAACATGGTCAGTCTTGGAGCAAAAAAAATAATTTGTTCAGGCTAAAATGGCAAAAATATCCCTGTGGTGGACACCTGCTCTGAGCCACCCTGGTAGTCACAGGGGGTATGGCCAATGGACACAGATAGAGGGGCAGGCAAAGGGCCTTCTGGGAAATTTTCCCTCATGAACAACAGACCAGAATGCTTCCCATACTGGGCTATGACTTGAAAACTAGAGGAAAAAGGCAATAGCTAACGCACCTCAGCAGAAAACCACAGGCTGAGGGTCACAGAGCAGAGACACCACAGTTGGGGGTCCTGACGACAGTTGGGGAGTGCCAGTCCTAAGAGGACTTTAAACCCCTGCATGCCACCATCCACAATATAAGCATTTCTGTCCACTTTCTATAGAGCTTTCCATCATCCTCTGAAGCTGCCCCAGGCTCCATCCTTCTCCACCCACCTGAGCACTTTCCCCTCAGCTCTGTACCAGAGGGAAAGCCTGCTGAGGGCACTTTTCTCCCTCATCTGCTTTCCTCTCAGCAGCTGCCCTGGCCTCCCCTGCCTCGGGATCTGCTGGGCTTCTGCTTACAAGAATCCCTGCCACTCTCTCACTTGGCCTTGCTGAACTCCAGCTCCTCTGTCTGCCTTCCGTTTAAAAGTCACTGTCCCCAGGAGACCTCCCCTCCTCTTTCTAACAGTAATCCAAATGTTAATTCTCTAATCCACTCTACTTCAGAGTATGTAGAGACTGAGCTTCTGGAGAGGGGGCTCAAGCTCATGTCCTGCTCTCAGGATCAAAGGCACAGCCCAGAATAAGCCTCCAATCAATGCTGACCAAGGGAATGAACAGAAAACCATGTCAGTGAGGCAAAGGGCAACCCGACTGCATGAGCCAGCACGCAGCAATGAACTCCAGAGGCCTGAAGACCCTTTGTTCATCTTGATCAGGACAAGACAGGCCGAGTGGGTTCCCTTGCAATACAACAGTTGGGGGTAGGGGCAAAGCCTTGCTATGCAAGAACGGCCACATCTACCGGTGACCTCATCTTCTAAGGTGGGCAAGAAATGACGTGGGGGGAAGGGAGTGTAGTGCCTCCGATTTCAGGTATCCCAGCTTAAGTGAAGTACATCTGCAGAAAGGAGAAGGAAACTGCTAATGAATGAGAGGGAGAAGAGAAGTCATTCAGCCTGATGAGCTATGTACATGCACACAGAGGCAGATCTCAATAGCACTGGGCAACTCTGAAAGGCACCGGCATCTTTCTTCTGCTTACCTGCAGTTTGACGGGCTCAGGTAGCTTCATTTGGAGCAGGCCTTCCTGGGGTCTCTTGGCCCCTTCTTCGCCTGCTCCCTCCAGCTTCGAGTCTTCTGCACTGAGCTCTTTCTCCAGAGTGCCGCCCTCCTCCTCTGGAGTGGCAGCTTCCTTGAACACACTGGGCTCAATCAGCTGCAAGATGTGCTTCAGGTCCTCATTGTGAAAGACACCCATGATCAGCAAGGTATAGAAAAGCTTGATGAGAGGCACAAAGAGGAATTCAGTGGTGCCCCCTACGGGGTCCCGAGCATGAAGGCTTCCCTCTTTAACCGCTTCCGTCAGCATCTGTATGGTTTTGGCCTTCAGGATGTCCAGCGGGAACTCTGGACTGTACTGGTAACATTCATTATTAATGTTCACAAAACTGGGGGAGGAGAACTGCATCCGGGGCCTGAGGGAGGTGCTGAGGCCAATGCCGGGGAGGCCATGCTTCTTGTTCTCGTCAGGGAAGAGAGTGATGCTCTTCGTCTCCTCAGTCATGGGGACGATGAACTCGTTGTTCATCATGAGCCTGGCGGTGGCGTAGGAGCTCAGGTGGATATCGATCAGCAGGTCATAGTAGCCAGCACGCAGCAACCCAGGCATGTACTTGTTCTCAATGGCATAGAGCAGCTGGGGCTCGTCCACGTGGCTGCACAGGGCGTGGGCCACCCGGTGGTTCCCAAGAGCACAGACGGCAGAGTACAGCCGCAGAGTGTGATAGTGAAATTTCAGCAGCTCCTCCTGCTCCGTCAGCTCCAATATGTCGACAGACCTGAGGGAGGGAGACAGGAGGGGCAGCGTTAGGAATGAGCCAGTGAGAGAGCCGGTCAGGAACATCTGTGTGTGACATAAATTTCAAAAAGCATGGGGGCAAACATCATTTTCTTTTACTTTTCTGTAGCATGTTTAGTGGCGGTACAGGCTTTTAAAAATCACTTCTGGATGTTTTCCAAGTTTTCTTCCACACAGAATTTGACACTGAAAATTGCCAGATGCTAGTTTATCCAGACCTTTCCTTGTTCTCCATGGCGTCCCGGCACTGAGCACCACTTTTAGGCATGTGGATTTCAACCTACACCTGGAACCTGCTCCTTTCAGAATCCGAGAGCTCTCTGAAAAATCCTGAATCTCCTTTCCCACCAGGCTAATCTGGCACAAGATGCCAGAAAGCTCTGCCTGGGCCATGCTGCCCTCCTCTCAGCCCTCCTGTTAGGCCATCAGCCTGACCAGCCAGATGAAACTGGATGGAGCACCAATTGCACTGGTATGAATGACCCCCACAGGATCCTGCACAGACACACCCACCTTCTCAGATGCCCATGTCTCCACCCAGGTCTGAGCAGCCCATGAAGCAAGCACCATGCATGGGTTTTCTACTTAGCAAAACAAGAGGGCACCTCCAACTTCTACTGCCGTGTGAGTTCACACTGAACTCCTAATGCAGGTCACCTTGCTTCTACTAAAGCTTATGGCCAGGCTCTTCCTTTTAGGACATGTAGCTTCTTTAGCTGTGTTGATGTGTTCCAAGTTCCTCAGATCAATCATATAGATTGCTCATGGGGGACACTGTGGCATTAAGAATAGAAACTTGATATGATCAAAGGAATCTCACTGATCTAGAAGGGTGTTCTGAGTATTTCCCTCCATGAGAGCAGAGATGTGTGTGTTGTTGACTATTCTTCCAGCATCTTAGACACGCCCGGCACACAGCAGGTGCTCATGGAAGGTCTGCTATTGGTCACTGAGCTTTGTCCCTATGCTCAGGTACTCTGCCACCCCGGCCATGCCCCCCCACTACCCCTGCATGCACAGTCATAGATGTTCGACTGAAAGCCCTCATGGCTCCGTGGTGGAGCTCCAGACCCACCTCCCAACTCTTAGTACCAGAGGCTCTATAATTAACAACCAAAAGCAATTGGTGATTTACTCCATGGGACACCTCAGCTTCCAGAAAACCACATAATTCTGGACCCCACAGCTAGTACCTAGTGCTTGTAAAAGAAAAAATGATCAAGCTCCCCAAGCTACCAGTAACTGTAGTAGCCAACCATTCCCAAGTCCTGACTGGCTCCCCAGGGGATTATCCTAGTGCTCAGCCTTGCCAATGGTCAAAACACAGAACTGTCCATCACATCGACTCAGAATAGCTGCACTCTAGGTCCTCACTGGAGAACAGAGCAGAGTATACTAATTTCTCTCAGGACACTTGTTAGAAATAACCTATGAACACTACTTGTCCACACTGCTGCCCGGTCTAATCCATTCATTCCCTTTGCCACGTTCCCCCATTAAGCACTTCATGATCCCATGTTCCAGTCTTTAAAGGAGTGCCTTTGCCTACCTGTCTTTGAAGGCAAAGGCCATATCTGTTTTGTTCATTTTTTTATACCCAGTGCCCAGAACATATCAGGAGCTGATACATATTTGAGGCATGAATACAAAGGAAATCTGAAAGACATGCCACCCATATATTTCTCATATACTGTACACTATTTCCATCAAGGGTGTCCAAAAAATATACTTGGCTAAATTATATTTTATGAAGTATGGCCTGAAGCTGGTGTGGCCAAACACATAGCTCACTATCTTATTTAAGGACAATGACAATATGTCACCTAGTACTTCTCTAGCACATCTCCAGCAATGCCTTCTTCTCCTTTTCCTTCTTACCTTGCCAGCCCTACTCACTCTGGGTTTGAACACAGAAGGTGTTTGGGCCAATAAAATGTAAGTGGACCATTTGTGTACAATGGGTCAAAATGCATTCTACTATCATGTACAACTAATTAAAATAGATTTTTAAATTTTTTAAAAAAATTTAAATGGACTTAATATGTGATATGTGAACACAGTATCTACCAAAAGGAAATTCTTTTTAAAGGCCTGGAAGTTTCTATGAGCCATTTTGCACATTTTGCACCCAGCTTGATTCTATTTTAAGATTAGGAGTCATCTCGACCAGAGGTCATAAAAAGTTTATTTGTTTTGCTTGCTTGGACCATGTCTGGCTTTGACTAGAAACTTCCCTCCCTGAAATCTCGGCTTTGACTAGATAATCATGTCTGGCTTTCATCAGAGCCATGTGGATCACTAATCTCAGGACTGAAGCTATCTGCTTCCCTATTACGCTTGTTACTTAGCTGACAGAACCCTGTTAGCTAACAATTCCTAGCATACCTACCTTTGCAACTCTTTGTATTATAAAAACCTCCCTGCTCTTGGACCAGGGGTTGTCCTTACTTTTGGGTAAGACAGCCACTGATCAGCTCTCCTGTGTACACAGTATAAGCTTGCTTAATTTGATTTAAAATTGGACTCGGTGGTCTTTTCTTTGTGTCCTGGGTTCAACATTCAGTTCTGGTTTGGGGCAAGAAGGCATGTGGTCACACCCAGTCTACCCCCAGCTTGCAGCTGAGTTGTAGGGGTCCTACAACCTATGTAATATGAGCAAGACATATGTAATATGAGTAAGTCACTGACATTTTGGGGAGGTATTTGTTATTGCGGTAAAAGCTTGCATAACTCATCATACTCCTCAACAGTCCCCAGAAGAGACGTTCTTCCCGATCTTGGTGTATCATTCACATATTCATCCAATACCACTGGGTGCATTATATACCAAGCACTGCACACAGATGGGAACAAGACACACAAGACCCCTGCCCACAAGGAACTGACTATCCAGTAGAGGAGGCAAAGACATCCCTTTCCCAAGAGGAAATTAAACTGTAAACTGTGACATCTGAAGAAGCAAAGTGGACTCATGAGCCACAGTCCCACACTTTCCAGGAGGCACCATGTCACCGGGCCATCAGAAGAAGACTCCCCACCACTACCAGTCGGTACCTCCTTTCTGGAACATGAGTTCTGAAATGCATCAGGGTTTTTCTTCAGCTGCTAGGAAACACAAAACCCACAGGACCCTGACCAGCAGCCCCAGCAAGGTGTGGTGTGAACTGCCATGCAGCGGTCTGCACCAGGTTGGCCCTTTTTCTATACTTTTCTTCTCTGCAACCAGATTCCAACTACTCTTATGCATTTATATTCCATGTATTTTGGAAAAGTGCCTCAAATTCTTTACGATCTCTAGTAAAAATTTATCTATTCACTTACATATATATTTATCACAGGAAATTAGTACAAATTATGGATTAAGATGGAGGTATACGGAGACCAGTGACTTGGATCATGGCCTCTGCCTCATGGTTGCATTCCCACTGGGAATTTCCTGGGCAAAGGTACAGGGCAAGATTGCCCAGCAGTTATGGTGACACCTGGCCTGAGGTGGCTCTGTGCAAGGTCCAGACAGTCTGGACCTTGAGTTCAGGCCCCAACTCTCAGTAATAGAGAATTCTGAGCATAACAAGATAGCCCTAATGTCTCCTCAGGGCTGTGTCCTTCAGTCTGTCTGCTTTGCAGAACTTTCCCACAAATAACCTTTTGATGATGAAACCTATATAATAAGTGTGCTCAGCTAGCTCGGGGTCACAGTTCTGCCATCAGAGGACAGTTTCCCACCTGGTCCCAGCTTTCTCTACGTGTCTGTCTGTCTTTCCTCAATCCCCCACTGTCCCTCCCTGGTTTTCTGAATTAACAGCCACAGCAGAGCAGGTTGTGTCAGAGGCATATCTGGAATTTCTGAGTATGACATTTGATTAGAATGTTGAAATTCTCTTAGCAGGGAGAGAATGTATTTCCCTCACAAAGACAAATTTGTTCCCAAATGTTACATTTCTTTGGGTTGTTCAATATACTTTTTAGAAAACATTATCAAATGCGAAATTCTGATTAAAGTCACCTCACAAAAAAATAAGTATAGAATTGTTTGGGTTTTTGGTGTTAAGTTTTTTTAGTTCTTTATATATCCTGGAGATCAGTACTCTATCTGATGTGCATGTGGCAAAAATTTGTTCCTAGAATGTAAGCTCTCTGTCCACCTCACTGATTATTTCTTTTGCTGAGAAGCTTTTTGGTTTGAATCCATCCCATTTATTGATTCTTGCTTTTATTTCTTGCACTTTAGGAATCTTGTTAAGGAAATTGGGGCCTAATCCAACATGATGATTTGGCCCTACTTTCTCCTCAATTAGGTGCAGGGTCTCTGGTCTCATTCCCAGGTCCTTGATCCACTTTGAGTTTTGTGCATGGTGAGAGATAGGGGTTTAGTTTCATTTTGCTGCATATGGACTTCCAGTTTTCCCAGCACCATTTGTTGAAGAGGCTATCTTTTCTCCAGTGTGTGTTTTTAGCACCTTTGTGGGCCAAAGAGCTGAACAGAAAACTCTCAGAAGAAGATATACAATCAATCAACAAATATATGAAAAAATGTTCACCATCTCTAGCCATTAGAGAAATGTGAATCAAAACTACTCAAAGATTTCATCTCACGCCAGTCAGAATGGCAGTTAACAAGAATACAAGCAACAGCAAGTGTTGGCAAGGATAGTGAGGAAAAGGCACACTCATACATTGCTGGTGGGAGTGCAAATTGGTGCAACCAATCTGCAAAGCAGTATGGAGATTCCTTAGAAAACGTGGAACAGAACCACCATTTGACCCAGCTATCCCACTCCTTGGTCTATACCCAAAGGACTTAAAAACAGCATACTACAGTGACACAGCCACTTCAATGTTTATAGCAGCTCAATTCACAATAGCTAAACTGTGGAACCAACCTAGGTGCCCTTCAATAGATGAATGGATAAAGAAACTGCAGTATATATTCACAATGGAATATTACTCAGCATTAAAAGAGAATAAAATTATGGCATTTGCAGGTAAATGGATGGAATTGGAGAATATCATGCTAAGCAAAGTAAGCCAATCCCAAAAAATTAAAGGCCAAATGTTCTCTCTGATAAGTGGATGCTGATCCATAATGTGGGAGGAGGCATGAGAAGGAGGAACTTTGGTGAAAGGGGAGGGAGAAGAGGAGACATGGGGGCAAGAAAGATGGTGGAATGCAATGGACAACAATGCCCTAGGTTCATGTGTGACAGCACATATGGTGTGACTCTACATTGTGTACAACCAGAGGAAAGTTGTGCTCCATTTGTGTGCAATGAATCAAAATGCATTCTGCTGTCATGTAAACCTAATTAAAATAAAAAATATATAAAAAATATAGAATTAAAAATAAAATCTAATCATACCAAGAATACATCATAAAATATGTATTTTTCTACTATTTCACAGAGATATATAAATATTTAATGCAAACAATTCCATGCCAAACTTAATTTTTATTTGACTTCCTTTTATGTTAAAATGTGTTGTGAAGGTATAATTTGTGTACTGTACAATTTGCTTATGTAATGCACATAGTCAATGGTCTTTGTGCATCAATGGAGTCTTACAGCCACAGCCATAAGCCTCACGGAGTAACTCTGACCACGCGGAGAAAGCCAGCATCCCTCAGCAGCCCTGGGCGACTACCAGTCTACTTCCTATTGCAGAAGAGCTGCCTGTTGTGGATTCCACAGTGTGTGGTGACTGGTGGACAGCTTCCTTCTCTTCACAAGATGATTGCAAGGTTCTAGTTTGTAGTGTGTAGCGTGTATCCATACCTCAGTCCTCTTTGTGGTCCAGTAACATAGATTTATCTACTCATCAGTCAGTGGACACTGGGGCTGTTCCCACTTTTTGATTACTGTGAATAATGCTTCTGTGAACATTCTTGTACTAGTTGTGTGGACAGGTTTTCATTTGGGTATATACTGAGAAACAGAGCTGGGGCACATCGTGACTCTATACTTATCATTTTAAGGAACTGACCGGCTAAATGCTGTTGTTGTTTCTGGTGATGCTGGGGATAAAGCCCAGGGGTTCCACGAGTTAGGGGAGCACTTCACCACTGAGCTCCACCCCTGGCCACAGGGGTAAATGTTAAAGGACTTAAAATCAAATGGAAATGCCAAGCACATCCAGAGATATAGAAATGGACATAGCTCCTCAGACCATTTTCAGATTAAAGTTTAAAGAGAACAAGTATATTTCTCTTCATGTTGCTTTCATGCCATATTTCAGTCAACTTATGACTAAATGTTTCATGGTAGTTTGGGAGGGAAATCTTGGTTAAAAACAGAGATTTAGATCCTTAATCATAATATGGCTGCTAAACTGAAAACCCTACAATTAACTCACAATCATATGGAAAAACTAAAAATCATTTGAGTTTTTATTATGCTTTATGTTATTATTCCTGTCTAGGACACACATACACTTGTTATGAAAGGACTCACAACACTGTCACACTTTCCTTCCTTAATGACCCTCAGCTCCAGTTCTTCACAGCTATGAACTGACGAGCTGATCCGAGCAATCCCTATGATGCCACCTCCAGCATCTCACAGCTCTGTATTTCATCACTGCTTGTCCTGAGTCATACCGCAGGTGCACCTGTCTGAAATGTGGCCACTAGTACTGCTACTTCATCTCAAGGTAAAAAGAGGGAAGGATGGAGCCGGACACTACCACCTGGCGTTCGCAACTGAACCATCATCTTTGATACATAACAAAGTGAGTAGGAAATAGATTCCAACCTGGAATGTGCAGAATCACAATTCCAATGCCAACCAGGCTTTTCAAACCTCAGTTTGCTTCCCCAGAGCCATCTCTGAACCCTGGGCCAAAGTCTGATCACAGCCTCCCAACAGGACAGTGAAGGATGTGCAGGGCTGACCTGTTCTCCTCCGGGATGTGGAGCGACATGAACTGCAGAGGGTCCAGACACTGCACCAGCCAGCCCTGGCGTTCACTTATCCGTGAGACATCCACCTTCAAAAACTGGTTGGGCATCCTGCTCCACAGGACATGCGACAGGAACTGCACATGGAGACGCGGTGGGCACTGGGGCACGGGGTTCTTGTGCTCACTCTTGAACAATCCCGCGGAGAGAGGCATCACGTTCTGAGGCATGGGGAAGCAGAGGGATGGATTTACAATATCCCTTGGGGCTGCAAAAGTAATGGTCTCTCCCCTGCGTCCCCATCACCCTCTCCACCCTCAACCCATTCCCTCCAACCAGCTGTATACCAGGGATAGCTCACAGATAGACCCAGCTATCAACCATGAAAATGGAATTAATTTGGTATTAACCAAGACGATTTACTTCTCATCCACCTTCACAATGCAGCTTTGGCCCGTCTTAGGGAAAGAGAGGTCTCGTCTTCACTCAACGCTCACTTCTCCACTTAGATCCTGACACGTTCCCCTGCTTGCCTCCCCTGGGACCACATGCAAACTCAGACCTCCCATCTCTGCAGGACCTTCCACCTCTTCCTCCCTAGACAGCCCTTACCACATGCTCTAGGTGCCTTGTCTTTAAATTCCTTCCCTGTCCCTCTCTACAAATGAGGGAAAAATATCCAGGCCCTGTTTTGGGCACTGAGAACATTCCAATGAACATAATCAAAACCTCTGCCTTCTTATAGCTTTCTTATTTTCGCTTTTTTATCTTGTGGTAGTGGGAATGGAACCTAGGGCCTCACACTAGCTAGGCAAGTGCTCTACCACTGAGCCACATCCCCAGGCCCAGCTTCCATTTTTCTTGTTGGAGACATAAAATAAATAAAATCAATAATAACTTAAATAGCATATTAGAAAGGACGTCATGGTACAGGGATGGAATGCAAACCAGAACAGGGGAATCAGGACACAGGACAGCAATTATAAACCAGTGGTCGTCAGAGAAGGTGGCATTTGAAGAAAGACCCAACAGAGAAGGAACATGTGGGTGTGCGAGGCAGAAATCTCCATGTGGAGGGGATATGCAGCGCAAAGAACCTGCGGAGGAAGTGTGAGGGGAGCCGGCGGCCAGTGCGCTGGGGCACAGGAAAGAAGTCAGACAGGCAGTGGTATGTCAGATCTTCTCAGGGACTCTACCGCCACTAGAGCACATCTGGGCTTCATGCTCAGGGAATCAGGGCTTCCAGGGCTCTCAGCAGTGGACTGACCCAACCTGACTTATGCTTTAAGCAGTGAGAGTCATTTAGATTGTTGCGCGGCAAGCCGATGGGCAAGATGAATTAAAAACGCATCCAGACATGACCAGAGTCAACTAGATGAGAAAGGACATAGCGGAGGTCAGAAAGGTGACCAGCAGAAGGATGGTGGGGGAGGTCAGCAGGTGAAGGATCTGCCTGGGCTGGACTTGGAATGAAGACATACAGGAAGTAAGTCCAGGACGACTCCAGGTTTGAAGGCCTAAGCCACTGGATTTGTTATTACTCAACATGGAGAAAAGGAAAAGTCAGGCAGTGTGGGGGGAATATTGATCCACAGTCCAGTGAGGACACAGTCAGCTGAACATGTCGACTGGACGTCCAGATGGGAAATACCAAGTGGACAACTCAATATACCAATCCGTTCTCAGGAACGGCTACTGTCTGTCAAATTTTCCATAATTGTAACAGGCATCTGAACTTGCTGCTCCTTCCTCTCACCTTTAATCTTGAATTCAGGGTAACACAGCTTCTACCATTGTGTCCCTGAAGTTCTTCTGGAGAGGTTCCCAGAGCCTGCCTTGTTCATAAAGGCTATGGATTCCTTTAGTCTGCCTTGCTGTGACATCTGGCATCTGATTCTGATGGCCACTCCAATCCTGAACACCCTTTCCTCAAGTGGCTTCTACGAGCTGTTTCCTTTAATTCTCTCCCCACACGCCTGGCAGTGTATCCTCAGTCTCTCTCTTGTTGGTACCACCAGGTGCTCTACCCAGTCACCTTCTCACACTCTACATTCACCCTCAGGGAATTCACTTACTTGCAAAGATGAATTCCACCTGCCTTCCTAATGACTAAAAGCTCAATCTCCAGCCCAGCTCTCTTTTTTGGAGTGCACCTGCATATACATGTGTGTGTACATTTATATTACACATGTCTTTTATGAAAGTATATTGAGAAGATGCTATGTATCAGCCATGGTTTAAGACTTTTAGTTATGTTACCCCCATAAAGCAGATACCGTGATCTCCATTTTAGAGAGGCCAGAGACTGTGCTCATATAGTTTAAGGATGTCCTAGGTCACTGAGCCAGCCTGAAAAAAATTATCTACTGCATTCACCCCAATGTGTGTCTGACACCTCAATTTTACAACTGCAAAATTAATTTCAGCTTCTTTTTGTGAATTCCAATAAGCTATTCTAGTTGTAACATCAGCATCCCCAAATTGTCCAAACTGAAAAAATTTAGACAAATCCTTGATTCCAGTTCCTCATTCCAATTAATTGACAAATCTTATCAATTCCCATTCTTTGTCAGACCCCATCAATTTCTCCTATTAAAGAGGTCGTTTATCACTTTCTCCCCACTTGACTTTCCCAAATCTCATCAACTCCAATGGTCAACACCCACCTGCTGCTGCCAGCTCCCCTCTCCATGGTACTACCAATAAGCTTTCCAAAACAAGTCTCATTAGACTCCAATCTCCAATAACTGCCCCTCTACGAGGTGACAGGGCCTTAGCATGACCTTCAAGGGCTTTCAATCTGGACTTGGTCATCAATGTCCACCTCCAGGCATTTCTAGGAGGCATCCCTGGTTACAGTCACACTGAACTCCTAACTCTGAACCCTTCTATGCTTACATACATTCTCTTCCTAAGAAAGCCTCTCCTGGCCAACATACTCCAGAGCACTGATTAGCAGCTGGTGGTCAACTGCTAATTGGAAGGTCCCCGCTTCCTTCCAACCGTCCAGCTTAGCTGTGCTTGCAGCCACGTCTCCAGAGGACACTCCTCATGGCACCACTCTAAGCGGCCCCACTTCAAGTCTTTAGCTCTGTAAACGAGCCCACCAGCAAGCCCACTAGTAAGTGGTAATTGGGCACTTGTCACTGTGTGTAAGTCTAGTGTTACTGAATAATATATTTAAGATAATCAAGGAGAAGCTCTTTTGGATTGTTACAAACATGGCTATCTTCCCCTCAGAGAATGATTTGCTGGATCCGCATCAGGACTAATAATACAGGGAAAGGATCTGAAGCATGTGTTAGGTCCTACAGAAAATAATGCAAATGTAATACCAGGAAAAAGCCTTTCTTACCTTTATTCTTCCCAATTCAAACTGGAAAACATTGGGGCTTGTAGCTTGTGCAAACACTGCAGGAAACAGTTTTGTGCTCGGCTCCACCTTCAACAAACACATGGATTTAGTGCAATTAAGAAAGCAAGATCAAAGATATCTTCTTAACAACTAAGGAATGCTTTACAGGAGCAGACCAGGGAATTCTCCTCTCTCCTGTGAGTATCTTCTTTCAATAATTACTGGGAGTATTTTTAGAGGAATGAATGGCTCGGCATTGTCAATATGCCACAGAAGCAAACACACACAAGTAACCCATTTGTTTCCATTTTCTCTTAATTTCTAATTTATCTTTTGATCTTACAATGTGTTTCTCTTCACTGGGAGAACAGGTCTTCCTCCCTAGGGCACGAGGCCATCAGGGATCACGTACCTGATAGTACGTGCTCAGCTCCTTGCCATTGGCAATGAACGTGAGCAGCCCGGTGGCAGCGTCCACCACACAGCCGATCTCCAGACCATTGTTGTTGCGTCCTTGCCCGGGGCTCATGCTCTCGCCTGCACACACCATATAGCAGTTGCTGCGTTTGATACTGGATTGTGAAAAAGAAGAGAAGGCCTTTTTATCTTTGTCTGATCGCAGATGTAAGAGAAAGCATGTACATCTTGCAAACTAAACCTAAATTATGCGGCGCAAGCAACAAGCTCATGCTGTAATGGGAGAGGTGCAGAATGGACCCGATCCTGTGATTCTGAGCCAAACTCCATTGACTGCGGTGGACGTTCTGAGCCAGGGCTGACACGCCTCTAAATTCCACACCTAATGGAGACAAGTCAACGGGTTTGAACCAAATAAGAACTGACCTGCACCTTCTCTCTGAAAACTCAAACCAAACTGGACCTTTCTCTGAGGTTCAAAAAAGCTCAACTATTTAATCAACATCCAAATTTGTAATTTTCATCTCATTTTTTTTAACTGCTTGTTCTGAGATGAGAAGCGTTCATTTCCAAACACTGTCAAAGTCCTTAGGCAAATTCTGCATGAGCAATTGGTGATTCAAAAATCTTTAAAATTTGGATAAAAGTATGCCCCTTTACAGATAATTCCTGGTGATCTGTTATGAGAGACGAAGTTATCTAGAATGTGCACACCATCAGTGATGTTAACAACAACACTCCACCTGATTTTGACCTCCACCAAAACCTTATTGGAGATGGTACAGAGTTCAGTGCTCTGAGCTTCATCTCCGCTCCTCCTCTGGCACTGCAGATGAGCACAGTAGCGCGACTAGCCAAGGCAGGCAAGCAGGAGGGAAGAACACACAGGCTGGGGTGAGGCCAGTTTTGGACAATCAAATTCAGGCTGCGTCCCTGTGCACTCAACGACCCTTCCCTGTCCTCTGTTCCCTACACCAAAATCCCCCGCCAGTTCACCCATCCAGCTCTTTCTGTGCAGTGTGCCACCTCTGGAAATTAAGTGCACTGCCAAGAATCCTCCTGGAGACATGGGGTTTGGGGTCCCCAATGGATATAAAATACTCGTTTGAGATTTTTGCTTGGCCTCCTCTCAAGTGCTCAGTCATTTCACATGTTACAACCTAAGGGTAGGACAGAGAGTTTCCCAGTCACCAAGAAGGATGGCGCGGGTGTAGAAGGAAAGCAACACTGTGGAGGACTCTTTCTGAGACCTGTCACAGCAGATCCGAGGAGAGGCATGGGCACAAAGGGGAGAAGCGAATGGTCAGATCTTCTCTTGTCTTATTCTGCAAGGAAGATAGCCTTCTTCACTTTTTTGAAGGTTTGGTTTGAGTTTGGTTTGTTTTACAAATGAAAAAGGATGGCACAGAAAGTGTAACTGACTTACCCAAAGCCACACAGCGAGTCAAAGGCAAAGCTGAGGAAAGAACCCACTGCTCCTCAGTTGGAGTTCAAACACACCCACCTGGTCTAAACTACCGACCCACACTGCCGCCACGTCTCTCTCCCCACCACACAGCCAGTTCCCGAGATGCTTATCAGACATAAGCTAACCACCTCATGTTCACCCCTTCTTCGTGGCTAAAACAAAGGCCAAGTCCTGACAACCCAGGTTGTTAGCCCCATTGCCTGAGGAACACATAAGTATTACCCAAAGGCACGGACCATTCTTACGTTTGTTCTTTGCTTTTAATAGAGTAGATTCCTTGCTGGTTTACATAAGTAACAAAAAGGACATGGACATTAATGGCTTGATTATACAGTTCCTATAAATAGACGGCATATCCTGGGCACAAAATCCAAGAAATAAAAATACCTAGGTTTGCCAATATTTTTTTTTCAGATGTCATTTATGTAAAAAAAAAAAAAAAAAAACCTGAGGAAAACCAACCTTTCGTGCACTTTTCCTTTTTCATCTCCTAGAGTAACAGTCACTGTGCGAACTCTGTCCAAGTCAAAGCCTGTATCGTACTGGTGGAAATCCGACGTGATCCAGCCCACCCAGACATTAGCAGGTTCTTGTCCAGGAAAGATTCTCACTGAGTAATAGTACTGTCGAGACAGCAAAACCAGGCATTGGCACAGCACAGCCCAACAGCATCACTTTGATTTGCACTGATCGCAGTTGTCTGAGTCTTTAAAGTACCTGAGAACATACTTCTTTGTTTAAAGTCACTTGGCCGGATTAAAATGTGTTAGGCGTGAAAGATGGACACTGAGAAGTGAGAAGTGCTTCATACCACAGATCCCAAATTAACTCAGAAATAATGGAAAAGAGAGAAGAGACTACCTGCGCAAACATGTTCAGTGAATGGAGGCTTTCACACCACCAAGTGCGTGTGCCTGTCTGCACGGGTACATATGCACATATGTGTATGTAGGCAATGACAGCATTGATCCGTTAGGCAAGTAGCTCCAAATTCCTCAAGCTTATGCAAGGACGCTCGTCTCTGCCTCCTTGCAAAGAATGGGCCGTCCCTACTCTGATACTTACACTCTGATACCTTACAATTACTTTGAAGTAGTTCAGATCTAACATGTGAACACCAAGCTCAGACGTGGGAGCACTCTGTAACCGATGGTGCCGTTTTTCCCATCTGGCAATTAGGGGAAAGTAGTTTTGAAAATTTAAAGTGGCAGAGAGCAAAAGCTGACTTCTCACAAGGTAGGACAAATGATCTACTTTCAGACAACCCACTAAGATGAAGGAAAATATATGCACTTAGAAAAGTCAAGTGGCAAATTGAAATTTCATCAAGAAACAGGACAGTTAAATCTGGGTGTTGGGCGTCCTTAAGGATATTTTCCCTAAAATAGGTCTCTTACTGCATAATATACATCGCGACATATAAACATTTTTTTCAAGTTTTCCTTCCCTGAAATGTATCTACAAACGCAAGCAAATTATTTTAAAAATACACTGAACCAAAGCTTAGGAGCCAACAAGCAGAGTCCATGACGGCGGCTGCCACCTCCTACCGTGGAAGTCTGCATGAGGAAGTCGTAGTCATCCCGGTCATCGGCCAGGACATCTTCAGTCAGTCTTGCAGAGTGGCTGGTGCTATAATCTGGCTTTGTTCTCCTGAGCAAAAATCTGAGAGATATGAGAAAATCAGGAACAAAGAACAACAAAACCCTCTGCCTACCTCAAGTGCGAGTCCATGACCCACCGTGTGGTCTTAGGGCAGCTGTGCCCCGTGAGGGACTGCGAACATGACGTGGAGATGTTCTTGGTTGTGGCTAACGGAGGGTGGAGTGTGACAGGCATCTCCACGAGTGCCCCTCAATGCCCTTTAATGCCCAGGGCAGCCCCTACCACCAGGAACAACCCGACCCAGGTGAACAGGCCGAGGTGGAGAAACCCAGGTTTAGCCCAGGAAAGGATGCTAAAACGACTTGTCTTTCTGACCATAAAAAATACTATTTAGAGAGAATATTCTTTAAGTTTCAAGCAAGACTGTAAATATATACGTCTTAGAAAGTGACTCTTGGGCCAGATTACATCTCCTCTAACAGACCGACCACCAGGTTGCTTTATCTCCCCACAAAACTCTTCCACAATAAGAGGAGGAACAAGTCACTACTGTGTCTTTTCTCTCTGTTGTAACTTTCCCCACAACAGAACTGCAGGTATAAATCGTATCACATCTGTTAATGACCTCTGTTTCAGACGAGAGGGCTTTTCCTGAGCATAGTCCTTGTGGTTATTAAACTCTGGCTTCGTAGCTTCTTTATCTTTGTCACCTCGGTCAGAGACCAGATGGCCATGAGCTGTCTTCATCAGAACCTCAAAGTCAGAATCAGCATCATAGTCCTCCAAGTCATTCTTGGGCCCAAAGAGGCCAGCGCCCGGGAGCCCTCCGGTTACAGTCTTGGAGAAGACCTCAGCACACTCGATGGGCATGCTCAGGCGGTAGAACATGATATCGGTGCTGCTGTTCTGGGAGCCAAAGGACTTCTGAGTGACCTTGAGGCACGGGGAGCTGTCTATGGTGCCATCTATTCTGGTCACCTAGCAAATGAAGGAGCAATAGTTCACATTCGTCCCCTTCATCCATTTCCTGATCCCGAAAGGACTAACCCACATCATGTTTTGAGAATCCAAAGGATGACCCACAGTTGGCATCACGTGGTAAGAGATGATAGAACACAGAACACCTCACTGTGGAACCACAGTCCACCCCGACTATCTGCAGGTTCCACTGATGGAAAATGTTCAGAAAAAATTGTATCTGTATTGAACATAGCCAGGCCATTTTTCTTGTCGTCATTCCCTGAACAATATAGGATAACTACTTATGACTTGTTAGATATTATAAGCAAGCTAGAGATGATTTTAACTATATGGGAGGATGTACATAGGCTCATGCAAATGCTACGCTGTTTTATCCAGACGACTTGAGCACCTGCAGATTTGAGTAACTGAAGGGGCCCTAGAACCAATCCCAGGCAGATAAGAGAGTCACTGTTTTTCACAGAGTCCCATTTCTAACTCTAAAGATGGCTTGGGAAATTCATATCACCAGGTGCTCACTCAGATTTGGCCTGACACTGCTTACATATAAAAATGGTACCATTCATCAGTCTAATAAGGTCCTGGCCAAGTACCCAACACAAGAGGCTAAACCATTGCTTAGATTCACCACTGTGAAACATACCAGTGTCACCATTTTAGGTCAGTGACAATAATTTTCTGAGTAGGAAGTGTCACATGTAAAGATAGTTCTACTCTTGGTTTTTGGAAATGGTCTGATTCATAAAGAAAAAGCAAACCTCAATATGTTCGTGGTTTGATGGAACCTGGAGGAACTGAGGGAGCCTCTTGCTCAGCCACATGGTAATGTCTCTGTTTGTATTAACAGCAAATGGTTCGTAGCCCTCTTGCAAGCCACAGATGGTGAAGTACTTCAAGGTGCTGACGTCTTTTCCGAAGTTCATCCTGCCCACCTGAGCCACCCCAAGGCTACACACTGGGATGAAGCCTGGAGGGAAAAAAATAAAACCTTCAGTCTTGTCAGTAGGAAATCTTGGTATAGAATCGACAGATTGCTTGGGACTCTTAGCTTTGCCACCACCCTGTGGAGAAAATAACAGTGTGATACAGAGAAATCTGACACTACGCCCAAGAGCTTCCAATTGCAAAAGCAGGTCTGCGCCCAACAGCCCCCTGGCTCAGCAGCCACAGGTCACTCTCTGCAGCCCACATGCAGGCGAGTGAAGAAGACCCAGTGCTGAGGAGGGTGTGCGTGCCTTTTTCTTGCTCCTCTGTCTGCCTATGGAGCATGACATGTCCAAACACAGGACACAGTCACACCATAGACCTTGTTACACATTACTGGAGGAAGAGAAGACTGCAGGCAAATTCCTGAAAGGTTGCCATCCAGTGATAGTTCCCTGGGATCCCTATGACACACAACAGCAAAGACCAATGGGCAAACTAACCAGGCATTTCACCAGCTGATCTGTGTGGCAGAGAGCACAAATCCTTCCACTACTCAACGAAAAGGGGTAACTATCAACTCAGCTAACTATTTGAGTTCTTTGGGATCAACTGTCAAGGGGGAGAGATGATAAGTTTTGACAAGGAGATGAGACGATATTTTTGAGGGCTGTTTATGTACTTCATTTCTAAAATGTTTTACATGGATGTTCAAATAGCATAATAAAGTATTATTGGAACAGAGTATAAATAAATAAATTATTATTGGGGCAGTATATTGGAACAGAGTCTTCAAATTAGATCATCTAATTTAGACCTTAGAAAATTATAGCTAGTCTAATTCAGATTAGATACTTTAAACTTGTTGATCAAAAAATTGTGGCTCCTAAGAATAAACGAACAGTTTTGAAAAGAATTATGGTCCATTCTACCATTACAATTCACATTTCTGCCCTTGTTCAAATTAGTAGCAGTGAAAGCAATACCTAACCCCCAACAGAGATGAGAAAAACTATGCCCAGTAATTCACAAGGACTTCCCCAGGTCTGTTTCCATCAATATGTACTCAAACAGATGGCTGTGAAACAGTAGCACCAACCAGGAGGAAGGAATGTGCTCAGCTGGGTCCCAGGGAGTGTGAGCAGCATGTATTCAGGTAGAGCTGAGGAGGCAGCAGCTGTGCTACAGCTGGGCCAGCATGCAACATGGCGTCAGGAAAGTTGCTTCAAATAAGCATGCCCCAGGAAAAGAGAAAAGGACTGGGTAACGACAGGAGATCTGAGATGGCTTGAACTTTATGAGCACAAACCAGAATCTAACCACCATCCGACATAACCAAGGGACACCAAGGCAGAAACACCTCTTCTCCATCGATATCTATCTCTGATTGTTGTATCTATAGAAGGAATTCCTAGTCTGTAAGTGGAGTTATGGGACAGCTGTGAATATCTGCGTAGTAGACCTTTGGGTGTTTGCTACCTCATATCTAAACATTTCCATACACGTATAATACTTTCATTTTTTAAAAACATGGTGACCAGTAATATGCACAAAGATTTACATTGCTCTAGTTGTGTTTACAGTTTTAGAATATTGTCTTAACAAATATAATTTTTCATGAGACAGTATTATTTAGCTTTTGAGAATTCAGTCTTCAAAGATTCATTAACATATAGGAAAATATTTACAGTGAATATTATTCATAAAAACACATAACATGGTTTATTTTTAGGTAGGAGAACACCGGAAGCCTTTTTATCAACATTTCTGAATGGTAAGATTCTTAGCACTTTCTGGACTCTTCTTTGTGTCACTGAGCTTAACAAACTATGAACATATATTATGAAGGCAACTCACAGGTTCATTAAATGTTTTATGTAATAAAACAGGACATAACTACATCCTTCCCACAAAGGAATTAGGTGTAGATGTAAAATTACCTAGATAACACCCTCCTCAAGCCCTAACACTGAGCACCAGAGTGTGGTGAGTCCAGTACCAGAAATGCTGCTCGTCACATGAAACTAGAACCAGGTGTAAGTAGGACAATTTGTTAATATGCATTAAGAAACTTTCAACCATTCAGTTCTTTGTTTGATAAATATTAATCAAGTAGTTACCATATGCCAGAAACTAGGAATGATAATAAATAGAATAGAAAGAAATAGAACACAGAATACAAAATAAATAAATGAATAATTGCTTATGTCAATAATATCTTAAATAAAATGTATTACTGGAACTAAATAAATAAGGTGACTAACACATATATCTCAACCAAAAGATGCTTACAGTCTAAAGAGGGCCAGGTAGACTCTGTTGGAAAGCAGCCACAGACAGTATGTAAACAAATAAATGTGGATGTTCCAATAAAACTTTATTGACAAAAGCAGGTGATGGGCTGGATTTGGCCCTCTGGCCTTAGTTTGCCGTCTCCTGCTCTGAGTTACTACTCCGCATTGTCTCCATATGTTATCAGGTGCCTCCATTCAACAAATGTTTAATGAACAATCACCACATGCCAGACTCACTAGGGAAACAGCTATGAACAGAATACAAAGGACTCCCTGTGAGGAGCTTGCCTTTGATTACTTAAGACATGTAAGAAGCAAATTAGAAACAGATGCCACTATACATATTATCATAAGGTCCATAAATAATAATTGCTACCAAAGACTGTTTGGAAGAATTTGAACAAGATGTGTGGACAAATGGCATCCTTCTTAATCGCTGTTCCATGGCTAGACATGAGAAGTGGAGTTAAATTCCTTACAAAGTACAAAGTAGGCAGAACTCACAAATAACACAATAAACTGATTTCCACAAATGCATGCATACACCCCAGCATACGTACAAGTTTCTATTCTACATATGCTGGAATCTTCTATTTCAATTACCTTAACTGACACCCTACAAATAATAGAGCCTGGTGACGTCTACAGAAGTTTTCTTCCTGGAAGTGGATCTTAAATTAGTGCACATAAACCCAGTCAGTTACTTGGGCCTGAGATGGACCCACTCTAACTATTTGTAAATCTGTTAAAAAAGTAGCTACAACTTCAGGCTAAGCTGCTTCCTCCATCAAAGGACAAATGGCTTCAGCAAGTTTAAGCTTTCTCCACTGATGAGACCCCCTTGCTCCATGGCAGAGGGGTGTGAGACAAGCAGGCAAGCCCAGCCCAGGAGCTGGCAGACACAAGGCAGTGGGGGCCAAACACAGGCATGAAATCTGATTGGGCCACAGCAAGAAGGAGATAAAGCAGATCACCAGTATACTAGCCTTTCCTAAAAACAAATGATTTCAGACTTTAATGCTTCTGAATACAGGTGTATAACCCAAACGAAATAGACAAAAAGCAGGTAACAGCATTCATCTCCAGGATATATAAAGGACTCAAAAAACTTAACACCAAAACAAACAAACAAATAACCCAATCAATAAATGGCCAAAAGAACTGAACAGGTACTTCACAGAAGAAGAGATATGATTAGGTCAACAAATACATGAAAAAATGTTCAACATATCAAGCAATTAGAGAAATACAAATTAAAACTACATTGAGATTTCGTCTCACTACATTCAGAATGGCAATTATCAAGAATACAAATAATAATAAATGTTGATGAGGATGTAGGGGAAAAGGTACACTCATACATTGCTGGTGGGACTGCAAATTGGTGCAACCTCACTCTGGAAAGCAGTTAGGAGATTCCTCAGAAACAATAAAATGAAACCACCATTTGCCCCAGTTATTCCACTCCTCAGCATATACCCAAAGGACTTAAAATCAGCATACTACAGTGAAACGGCCACATCAATGTTTATAGCAGCTCAATTCACAATAGCTAAGCTATGGAACCAACCTAGGTGTTTTTCAACAGATGAATGGATAAAGAAAATGTGATACACATACATAATGGAATATTGCTAGCCATGAAGAAAAATGAAACTATGGCATTTGCTGGTAAATGGATGGAGCTGGATACTATCATGCTAAGTGAAATAAGCCAATCCCAAAAAACCAAAGGCTAAATGTTCTCTCTGATATATGGATGCTAACACACAATAAGTGGGTTGGTAGGGAGAAA
Source organism: Xerus rutilus (assembly GCA_028644305.1). Lineage (NCBI taxonomy): Eukaryota > Metazoa > Chordata > Mammalia > Rodentia > Sciuridae > Xerus > Xerus rutilus. The sequence goes on along the minus strand of CM053410.1, from coordinate 4,090,480 downwards.
AAAATAAATGTTCATTGGATTAGACAAAGGGGAATGAAGGGAAGGGAGGAAGATAGGAATAGGAAAGACAGTAGAATCAATTAGACATAACTTTCCTATGTTCATATAGGAAACTGGTTCATACACAAACAGTATAATACCATATCATGTACAACCACAAGAATGGGAAGTTATACTCCATGTTTTTATAATATGTCAAAATACATTCTACTGTCCTGTTTATCTAAAAAGAACAAATTTAAATTTTCTTTATTAAAATCAGATTAAACTGGCCAATATTTCATTAAATATAAACCTGAAGTTGGGCACGGTGGCGCAAGCCTGTAATCTCAGCACTTAAGGAGGCTGAGACAGGAGAATCGCGAGTTCAAAGCCAGCCTCAGCAACCAATGGTGAAGCACTAAGCAACTCAGTGAGATCCTGTCTACATAAAACACAAAATAGGGCTGGGGATGTGGTCGAGTGCCCCTGAGTTCAATCTCTAGTACCAAAAATATATATGTGTGTGTGTGTGTGTGTGTGTGTGTGTGTGTGTGTGTGTGTGTACCTGAATTTTTTTGTTAAGAAGAAAAGCAAAAAGTCAAACTTACTTATGGTTTATTATGTGCCAGGTTATGTATAAACACTTTCACATACATTATTTAATGTTAACCTAATTTCTTCAGATGAGGAAACAACTAAGATGTTAAATAACTTGCCTAGGGGCCTCCTGCTAATGGAGGATGCCATTAAATGGATGCCAAATTTGAAGCAAGAATGTGAGAGAGTAGGTAAAATAAATTTATGTACAAAAACATTTGCCTTAGACTTCTAGGTTCTCTAGAAATGAAAAGGCATAAAGAGATTGTCTCCAATCACTGGTTTTATTTTAAGGAAATGAGAACAGAGAGATTATTTTCCCAAGGCCATGTATTCTTCCTCCCATTGGCAAATGCTAATTTTTAATTTGGAACACTCCCAGTTACTCTCCCAGGTCTGTATCATAATAGCAGGCTGCACAGGTTGATGATGGTGACATCAACTCCAGGCATGAGGAAGAGCAAGTGAATGTTAAAGATGGTGCAGACCTTCCAGCCTATATTCATATCACGTTAGCAACACTATTCTGAATAAGCCACACAGATCCACCAAGCCATCTAACTGCTTGACTATTTCAACTAAGGATACCGAGAACATGGCTAATACAGACAGAGTTTTACATCAAAAGAGCAACATGATAAAATGAATAATGAAAAGGTCTCCCTCCCTCTCTTTTTCATTAGCTGTCTCTTCTCCCCACAGCTGTGCAGTTGTTTTAATTGCAAGAATATTCTTCTGTTTTTCTTCCATGGAAAGAAATCCCATGAGCCTCACAGCACCAGTAATTCAGTTTTTGCTTACTGTCTTTTCAGGTGGTAGATACAGAATCAGAAGCGTCATTTCTGGATTTGATAATGATCGTTATGAGTGTGGAATCTGAGGATCCTGAGAGGGCTTTTGCTTACAGAAGAGCACACACTGCCAAGGGCGCCAGGAGAACGAAGTATTTACACACCATGAGATAGACAGGTACCAGGGGATATTTTATAAAATGCAGGTAATCTCCAGGCCTAAGTGACTATTCTGTCACTGTGCACTATACAGAAAGGATTTAGATGACCCCCTTGTCTTAAGTCAAGGATCTGATTAGATCTTCAAACTACCAGTAACATGTAGCACTGCCCATAAGAGTATGCTGAGAACACATCAGTAGGGGATGTGAGTGGAGAGGGGGTGGCAGAGTAGATTTTTAGGGCTGTCACCAAGTTTCACAGAGTAAGTGCCTTAAACAAAAACTTATCTTCTCATAGTCTGGAGGTTGGAAGTCCAAGGTCAAGGTGTCAGCAGGTTTGGCTTCTCCCAAGGCCCCTCTCATTGGTGTGCAGAGGGCAGCCTTCTGGCTGTGTCCTCACATGGCATTTTCCACGTGAGCATGCATCCCTGGTGTCTCCTCCTCTTCTTAGGAGGGCACAAGAGTTGGGATCAGGGTCTCACCCTATGGCCTCATATTACCATAATCATCTCTTTAAAGAGCCTGTCTCCAAATACAAGCACATTGAAGGTTAGGGCTTCAACCTATGCATCTGGGGGCAATTCAGTCCACAGCAGGTGGCACAGAGACACGGCCAGAATTCAGGAGGTTGTGTTCACCAGCGGGCACATCTCCTCCCAAGCCATGAGCCCAGAAAACACTGCAGCGACTCCTAGACTGTGAATTCTACTTTCTGTGCAATTTCATTAAGTACTCCCGTAAGGCATTTCTTCCTCTTTTTAAAAATGTAAGAACAGCTGGGACTTTACACACTTCAGGAAGAATCCAGCACAGCAGAGCCAGACATGCAGTTGTCCTCACAGCAGTAAGATTCAGCTTCTCTTGCATAAGTCCTTCCTTCAGAATACGCGACGAGCACAAGTCTCATACCAGAGAAAACCGGGTACCTTGTTCTCCTCCTGATGTCAATGTGGTGGGTACATGAGATGTCATGTGTTTTTCTGTTTTTTCCTTGACTTTATTATTTTCTTTTTAGCTTTATTTTTGCTGGTTTGGATGTGCTTCTCCCATACTGAAATTTGAATACATATGTATCAGGTATGATTTTTATATTTTCTGAGGGAATCTGGAGTTCATACCACATGACAGTTAAGAGGAGCCTCAGTAGAGCAAGTAAACCACTGAAGAACTAAAGCCAGCACTTTTAAGTTAGAGAACACACTGCTCACTACTGACATAATCTCAAAGTATGTAATATTGCTTCAGTAACAATGAGGTTTGATTGCTGAGGCTCACAGAACTGCACACACATAATTTCCTATTGAAATTATAGTTTTTGACCTATGGAAATTTTTCTTATAAATGTGCTTTAAGAATAAATTATCCTCAGAGAGCAGGGGAAAGGGCATAAGATAAAGCTAACATATAATTTTGTCATCAGATGGTAATTAGGACTCAAGTTCTGATTTTTTTCTTCATGTTGGTGAGCAGGGCTGGATCCTCCCTTTTCTCTCCACAGAGATCTCGAGGAGAAGCCACTGGTTGGGCTTCTTAGCTTCTTTTCTCTGAGCTGACATCCAATCCTGGGCCCTTAAGACTTTACCATTCTGGTGGCACAAAGAGAGAGGAGAGAGAGACCCCACCAGGACACCCCCAGGAAAAGCCCTTTCCCCCGTGGCATGAGCAGGTGGGTCAGCAGCCTCAGGACTCTTCTCTGTTCTAAGCTCTCAGAGTGAACCTCGGTGGAGGAGGGCAGGGCCAGCTGCTACGGGAGGGAACAGGCCAGGCCGGCTGCTGTACCACCTCATCAAAGCTGTAGCACAGGTGAAGAGACCCAGGTAAGCCCAGCCTCCAATGGGGACACTGCCTCAGTACCACTTCTGGTTCAGCATGTTTGGAAAGGAATTCGGCATGGGCACAGGATGGAACAGGGGGAGAGAGGACTCCAGAGGTGGTGGCAGTAGAGACCCCAAGGCCACATGTAGGAATGGGAGGAGGGAGCTGATGGAGACAGAGGCACAGCAGGCATGCTGGGGCTGCCGGGAACAGGAAAGCATTGGCTTTTCTCAGGGAACTCCCTCCTGCACACATGGCACCTGCTCACCAGGGGATCCCCGCCATGACTGTCCCCAGGCCTGTTTCTTTCTGTGCTGAAAATGAAAATCAGGAGATTGAACCCACTTGTGCTTGAGATCACAGCCCCTTTCCCTGAGCAAGAGCTTCACTGGGGTCCTTATCTCCTTTCTGACCCTGACCATCAATTTCTCACTCTCCACTCGAGCATTCTATACAGCCCTCAGACGTGCACGAACCTCCTACTCCCTCTCAAGAAGCTTGGGTGCAGGGAAGTGGACTGGGGACTAGTCATAACCTTTCCTTCGTGACACATTCTCACTGCCTCCTGCTCTAACTTATTTAGTGGGTCCTTTTAAAACACGATAAGCACCTACTAACCCTCCACCCAACAGAAAAACTAATCATTGACAACAGATCACCTGTTACCCTGACCCTCCCGTTTCCCAGCCTCCCCCCACCCAAGGAAGGGATGGCCCCAAGGCCTGAAATCAGCATTCTCTGATTGTTCTTTGGATTTTAAAATACATTTTTATAAAATTGTTAGATTTTGGTTGTTTGCAACTTTTATAAAACTGGTAATGCCCTGTAGGTTGTTTTATTAGTTTCCTATTGCTGTTTTAACAAGTTAACACAAAGTTAATATCTTACAGTTCTGAAGAGCAGACGTTCAACATGGATCCTACAGAGTTAAAATCAAGGTGTCCATAGGGCTGTTTCTTCTGGAGGCTCTGGGCTCTGAGGAGAACTCGCTTTCTGCCATGACTAGAAGTTTCCAGAGGCTCATGACCTTCCTTGACTCCTGGCCCTGTCCCCATCTTCAAATCTCACTCATTCATTCTCTCCCTTCCTCTCCCTCTCACACACCCAAGCCCACACACTGTGCTAGGAGACCTCCTAGGACTACCCCGGGCCCACCCAGGTCACCCAGGCTAGCCTCCTCTCTGAAGGTCACTATCTGAATCACATCTGCAAAACTCTTTTTTGCCACATCAAGCAACATATTCAGATTTCACAGAGAGGTTGTAAGGAGCATGTGCCACAGACATGCCTGGACATGCCGGCGACTCACTAAGTTGCTGGCCATGAGGAACAGCAGCCGTTGACATGTTTAGTCATGCCTGCTTGCAATCGATAAGGGTCTGTGAGGGGCACTAGCCATTGGCATGCTTAGCAATAACTGGTTACAACTGACAGGGAGCACAGCTCCATGGACATGTGCAAAGAACATGTCCAGCTGCAATTACATCCTCTCACTGGACATAACCAAAGGACATTGACTTTCACTGAGTGTAACCAATCACCAGCTCACACAACCAACTTGGAACTGTATTTAAACTGTTTGTCCTGCCACACTGGGGGCTTTGCTCCAAGGACATCAGTGAGATTGGCCACCTTTCTGTCCGTCCCTGGATCAACTCCACCATTCCCTAACGTCCAGCTGTGGGCTGAAGAGAACCACCAGACAAAGACAACGTCTGTTCTTTGGCTAAGAGAAGTCACATGGCACTGGAGGTATTTGGGGGCTTGTGGTTGCCCTAGGATTGTGTGAATTACTTATAGTGTTTAGTTGCCCTAGGATAGTGTGACTTACCTATAGTGTTATTTAGTGCACATTGAATGCTAGTTGGGGTGCTCCAGCACACCCAGCACTTTTTACATTAACTGATTATATTTTATGATTGGTGTGATTGAATATACGCTTGCATTTAAAGACAATCCGCCTCCAAGTAATTATGAATTGTGCCACTCATGACAGAGCCCATGGACATCTTTGGGGACCGTTATTTAGCTGATCACAGCAGTCTTTCTTAAATACTCATATTGTCATAGCACTGTGGTTTGTGTCGACACACCTGTTCTCCTGAGGGCCGCATTTGGTTGTTTCCTGGTTCTAGCTATGTGAATGGTGCTCCTATAGAACAGTCTAGTTTTTGCCACTGTGCCGAGACACACGTCACTGAGCAGCTGGAGTAGAACTGCTTGGTCATGGGTATGAGGATATTTGGTTTTCACAGACACTGTCAAACTGTTTTGCAAAGTGAAAGCATCACTTTTCACTCCCAAGTGCAATGTCAAAGAGGTCTGGGGACGTAGATCTCTCCAAAACTGGTATTGTCAGGCTTTTCAAAAAACAGTCAATACAATGCAAAATAGAATGTAATTACAGATTTAAATACACATCTTCTTAAATCTTTATTGCCCATCTAAGTTTTTTCTTCTTTAAAATACCTGTTCATGTTTTTTATATAATTTTTCTTACTGATTTTACACATATTTTATATTTTTTAAAATGGTGACTGACTCGTGATGATTCAAATCACATTTTTTGACTTTGTAATGGTGTAATCATCCCACACATTCAGTACAAACCATACTTTGAATTTCCAATTCTGGTCTTTTCTAGGTGAGCAAAGGGCAGGACCACACTCTCCAGCAACCTGGGCAGTGAAAGGAGCTAAAGTTCTGTCATCATGTGATCACAGGGACAGACAACTGGTACCCCGCCAGGCAGTGCTCCTAAGTAGGACGCAGATCAGTGCATTCGGTACACTTTCAACTAAGAGTGCGCTCATCAGGACATTATTCCACTGTAAGCTGAGGAACATCTGCATGAACATTTTTGCTTTTGAGTCTCATGCAGTAAGAATAGATCCTCAAGTTTTCCCACTGCTATTAAAGGTGTTTTATTATTTGTTTTTTTGAGCACTCTCACATTCTTTTTTTTTTAAATATTTTTTAGTTGTAGATGGACACAATATCTTTATTTATTTTTTTATGTGGTGCTGAGGATCGAACCCAGTGCCTCACGCATGCGAGGTGAGCGCTCTACCACTGAGCCACAATCCCAGCCCCTCTCACATTCTTATAGACAAATTTATGTCCTTTCTTTCAGTCAGTGGTTTTACTTCAAGTGTTTATTTTACTCTTAAGGAAAAAAAAAAAGTTTCCCACTCCATACCCTAAACGTTTGCCTATATTTTCTACTGGTAGTTTCAGAATGTGTTTTTGACATTTATGATCCCAGTTTGGGGTTGGCTATATATATGTTGGGAGGAAGCGACCAAATCTCATCTCGGCCATACAGATCACCATCTTTCAGGGTGCTCCTTTCCACAGCACCTTCACACGCCACCTTGGCATGTGCTAACGCTCCACACAGGCTGGTATGTGTCTCACATCTCTACTGAATGACAATGGTCAAACTGGTCCCCTATAGCAACATCACTCCACCTCAGTGACTGCTGCTTCCCAACACAGCCTGAGATCTGATAGGACATATACCCCCTTTCCTGCTCTTCATCATCAGACATACCCTTGATATACTCTTCCATGTACATTTTAAAATCGTCACACTAAGTCATCATGAGAAACCTAAATCAATAGCTCAAGGTGAGATGAATATCCTCAATCTATTATCTTCCTCATGAACATAATACTTCTCTTATTTAGCTAGTAATATGTCTAATAGATCATTCATATCCCAATAACGTTTAATGATTTTCTAAAAATATATTACATACCTTCTGTTAAAGTGATACTCAGTTACTGAGAATTCCATATATTGGTATACCTGTAAAACTCTACAATTATTTCTAATAATGTCTGTAGATGAAGTAAGGTTTTACCTATAAACAATTACATGATCTGCAAAAAATGATAGATTTTTCCCTTTATTCAAATTGTCATTGTCTCCATTTCCTTTTTCTTGTCATATTACAAATTTAGAAGAACTTTTTGAAGTAAGAATATCATATGGTTGCTAAAGTACTGAAAGGTTTTATAAATGCTCTGTATTTAAATTCCTCTTATACCCAGCCTTTCTTGTATCTGTGTCACACTTTATTTGGCATACTTTACTATCATTATAATTTTTTCTTACTGTAACAGAGACAGTCAGCTCTGTCATATATAAATTGGCTATTAAAGCAATTAAAAGAACTTTGTGGTAAGATGCATGAAAAAATATAAATATATGAAATCTATTCCGAGTTCTTTACTCCAATCAACATGATAAATATCACCTCCAATAGATTCTTTTAAAAAAATTTTTTGTCATTAGAGATGGACAGAATGCCTTTATTTATTTTTATGTGGTGCTAAGGATTGAAACCAGTGTCTCATGCATGATAGGCAAGTGCTCTGCTACTGAGATACAGCCCTAGCCCTTCCAATAGATTCTTAAGGAACAACACCTGTTTGGGGTTTTTTTTGTAAAATTATTAGACTATGGATGCATCAGGAAAGCATCTTCAGGTTCTTGGTATGCAGCAGATATCATAGTGTGATTGGCTATTAGACCTTTGTGAGTATCAGGCAACAAAACTTATCATAATACTGATTCTTGATTAGCTGACTGCATATGGACTGAATTATATACACATTTAAAAATAATTTTGTTAAAGATAAATCCTTGATGCTGCCCTGCTCAGTGGATGCTTTGCTCCTTCCACCCTGAATCTAACTGCATGACCACATCAGTCTTTTAAAGACTTTTTGTAATTTTTCTTTTTCACCTTAGACTAACAACTTATACTGAATAGGATACCATTTCAGTCATATAAACTACATAAAAGACAGAGTTGACAAAATATGCTTAGCTATGTTATCTACTAAGCTGAGCAGGTGGGTATCTTTTGTTTGTGTCTATATGCATATGGATATGTGTACACATATACATACCTAGGCATATCTGTGTGCATGTAAGTTTTCCATATGTATCCATCCTACCACAAGGTGATTAAGATTGCTCTAATAGCCAATGTGTGTATGCTCAACTGTCTCTGCAGCCATAAGAAAGAACCAAGAAGATGGCAGAAAATGCCAAATCAAGTCTAGCACAGACATCAAGGCAGGCCTAGTTTAAGAACAATTTGAAAACAGAACATCTATTACAACTTTTAGTACTGTAGTGATCACAGCATATTATTTGGCTAAAAAAATTCTGTTGCCATAAATGAGCAGGTTTACAAACTTGATCCTTCACACTCTAGGAGCTTGAACTCTCTCTCAGTAGTGGCAGGCAAATTAAGAAATATATAGGAATCTGTGTTAAGTTAATTTAAGGGTGAGATGATGAGAGATTCCACTGCCAAAAAGCACGGAAAGTCTCAGGCATGGATAAACGCCAAGCCCTTGGAGACCACAAGCATACTTCCCCAAAACCTCCAACCAAAGCTTAACAATACTGACCACTAATTTTTCGGATAATTCATCAGAAGTCTACATTAACATTATGACACAGGTATGAATATAAAGTTCACATTGGGCTTTAAATTTTAAAAATCCTACGAAGTCTAAAGTAAAAAAAAAAAACAAAGTTATTTGCACAGATGTGGTGCTCAGACCCACTCCAGAGCCTATCTCAAGATTGCAAGGGTTCTTGATCTATGTGACAGTGCTTTGTCACTAACATTAGTTATGGGCATGTGGACAAGCAGCCCAGGAATCTGCCTAGATGCTGTGACACACATACAAACAGAACCCACTTGTGCATCTAAAGTCTAACTTCCTTAGAAGTTAAAAAAAGGAAAATGCAATAACTGAGTATTTTTAAATAAAACTTATTATAAAAACAGTATCTCAGGTCTTATCCATAGTACTGGCCAGTACAGATAACATGGAAACAAAGACCCACTCACACCTTCCCCTGATACTTAGACACCCAGAGGGGCAGAGGATTAGATTGCCAAGTTCACCACCCAGAGATACATGTGTTCAACATAGAATTAAGTAATAAAAATGCAAAATCCATATTTTGTAAATTTGTGTTTGATAAACGATGGTCATATAGGCTCAAACACTTGCCCAGGGATTGAACTTAGAACTTAAAGGCACCACCAGCCCCTCGTGGGCACTGAGCACTTGACATGTAGCTAGTGTGGCTGAGAAGTGCAATTTTTAGAGTTCTTTATCTACCCAGCCCCACGTGCCCACTGGCCACCACAGTACAACTGCAGCTCTGAAGGACAGGTGCCATCCCCCTTGCTATGCCGAGGCCCTCAGCTTTAATGCACAGCTAGGCTCCCAGGCCTGTGTGGGACCACAGGAGATTCTGCCCCTGCACGGTGCACCTATAGAGCTTCTGCATTTCTGCACCCTAGAGGTTATGCAAGCGACACCCTCTGCTGGCAAACAGCAAAGTACACAGAGGACTGGGTTCTCTCAGCCTCCAGCAGAGGGCCTGAGAGCTGGCAGGTTCTCGCTGCATTTTTGTGAACGGAAGAGAAAAAGGCTACAAGCAGCTCATTAGGCAGAGGAATTCTAAATGAGCCCTTAGGACTGTAGAACTCCATCCTCTGGCCCAGCCTTTGTTTTCTGACATACATCAGAGCCATTTCCACTGTATCAAAATCCAAGCTAGCCGCACAGCCTTTCTGCTAAAGCGATTTAAGGGTGCCTGATCCGATCCGCAATGTGGTGCCTGTGGGACTTAAAGCTCCTTCTCATCCGTTCTCACCCCCTAATACCAGGCATCAGAACCACAGTTTCATTGTGCCACAAACTATAAAATGAGCCAAATGGGAATACTCACCATCACCAACATCGAAGTCCTTGAAAGCCAGCTCAGAACCTGAGTCATCCAGCAGGATCTCGCCGTTCAGTGTGAACATCATGGTGTGCTCGTTCATGTCGACCATGCAACCCACAACGTCGCCTGCCTGCCAGGAGCGCCCGTAGTGCTCATTGCCCTGGTGCCACCGCTGGGCCTACAGGGACAGAAGAATCCTTGTCATAATCAGCCAGGAAACAAAAGGCACCTGCCACTCCCTGGAGTGACTCCAGGAGTCCCCTTCTGTGAACACAGGGGTGGATGGGCTGTAGCCACATGAGCAGCCCTCAGCAAGGTCCTGAGCCAGGTGGGGAACCTTGAGACAAACCCAGATGTTAGTTCATGCTTTTGGGACACTATTATTTTAAAATCTAACTCCACATATTATTTAAAACAAAAAACAAAAACTATATGCCTTTAGGTTTTTTTCTCCCCACTGAAATGATTACTTTCCTGGAAATAAGTTGTTTTTCTATAATACCCCCAAAACAAAGAATTACAACTTGGACATCAAACTGGGAACTTATCAATGAAAATGACATTCTAGTTTTCATTCATTTCAAAATTAAGTTTCATTCCTTGGAACCAATGGCAATGATAGTTCAATGAAATGAAAATCCAGAAGATTTTTGGCTACATACTAAAACCAAAACGCCAAAACAACAACAACAGCAAAAAAATACTTCAATCAAACCTAAAAATATTTCTTTTTTTCCATATCTAAAAATATTATTAAGATATCTGCTAAAGAAAGAAGCCAAAAATTGGATAAATACAAGTGAAATCTCATAAATGCATTGAAAACAGTTTTGGCAAATGTAAATTTTGGATCTACAACCACATTCCATTGATTTCTAGGCACAAAATCATTTATATTAATTATTTTGCTCTGTATCACCTTCATTGTGGATTGACACATAATAGAATACAGTCACCAATGCAAAACAGTAATACAATTCTTCTCAATATAACATATTATACTTCTTAAAATTTTAACTAAATTAAGTATCAAAAAGCATTAAACTTTAGAACCAATGTACCTAGCTCTGGTGACCTCCTTACTTCACCCCAGTCCGTCCCCCAAAGTTAGAGTCCTTTTCTGCCAGGAATAAAAGGTGCTTTGACTCCCCAGGAGCAGCTCCTGCTCTGTTATTTATAGCTGATTTTCAGCAGAAATACAACAAAGGCTACCCTTTGTCTTATATTTTATTTTTTGAAATTTAAATAAAGTTTACTTTTCGATCAAAGGAGGACAAGAGGCCAAAACTTTCCATTTGAAATAAAAAAATAAATAAAACAGCATTCAGGAAATGTGAGGTTTCAGAACACAGTAGGCCACCTGTTCTGATTTGTAGCTTAGAAACACTGCCCCGCACAGGACATCACACACCTGGAATACCCAAGTGTTAACTTCTTCATGTTTGCTAATTCATTCTAATTTTCTTCTTTAAATTAAAAATAGTTTCCCTCCATGTGCAAAGGAATATAATTTCACAAACAAAAATAAAATGTTAAAAAGAATCTAAATATCCATATTTTTGTTAACCCAAAGGGACTTCTCACCCTATTGTGCTATAAGCATAGATATTTTAAAGTGTAAAACTTTTTATATACATAAAACAATCTTTAAACACGATTAAATAACAAATTAAGCACTAGACCCAGTTTAAGGAATAAAAGTTACTAAAAATGTTGAAAATGAAAACTGAGTGTAAATAACATCGCCTTCCGCATGCTTGCAGCCACTATTTTATATCTGAATTTATTTTTCAGTTGATACATTAAAATCACAATTGTGTATGAGGTACCGCGTGACATTTCCATACAGTCTACATCTTTGTGATGTTTAAACCCATCTAAACACTTCACTCTCCCGGAACGTTTGTGGCCAAGGCACGCGGACCTCCACCTGGCTTCCGGAAGGCGCCCTGCACTCTCCGCTGGAGCCAGCGCGCAGCAGCGCCCCAGCGTCTGCCGGTTTAACTAGAGCGCGCTAGGCGCGGCGCAGCCTCTCCGCTTCGTCCTTCCGCTCCTCTCCTGTCCACATCCCACCTTTGCCGAGACACTGCATTCCTGTGGTCATTAACTGTCACACATTACAGTCACCATTCTTTGAGGACGAATCCTTGCATGGAATTGCGGCGGCAACGCACGTGCATGTATCTTCCACACTTTCGATGGACACGGCTGAATATCACTATGTGGGGAAGGGAGACAGGTGCGCAACCACAAGGACAGTAGTTTACCTGCAGGGACAGGCTGGCCTCTGAGTCACCTGGTACCTGCCGCAGCGCGTCCACCCTTGTCCACTCACCTTGAAGCCATCGAAGGCGAAGGCGCGCTCATCTGAGCCCAGCTCCTGGTCAGGCTGACACCCCGGCCTGCTCCAGCCGACCCTCATGTCTCCCGCAGTGACCGCCTCGAATTCAAAGTACCAGCGGCCCGCCTTCACCGCGTAGGTCTTCTCCGCGCGGAAGATGCGGAACCTCTCCCCGGTGCCGCTGCACACCTCAGCTCGGGCTGCTGCAATTTCAGACCAGAAAGTGAAAAAAAGGAAGGACATCACAGACCCGTGGGACTCCATCCCGTGGGGGCAAGACCACCCCTGCCGCGTCCTTGTCATGATTCACGTTCTACCAAGTGCGCGCTCCCAGCCGTGCCACCGCGCAACGCCAGGGTGTCCCTTGCAGGGGCCGGGAAGCGGCCGCTCAGCCAAGACTGACCCTGGATAGGGGCTCCTCCTTCAGCACTTTTCCAAGGAAGAACTAATTCTCTGGGCAAGAAAACTCACAGGTCATCAGGCGGCTTGGCACAGCAAGACCGCATGGACTCGAGGGTGTGTGTGGAAAGAGGGCGCTAAGCTCTCAACTGCTCTGCAGAAGAAAGAAGACATTTACCCCCAGGAGGAAGAGGAAAGGCGCAGCTGGGAAGAGAAGGTGAGGGAGGAGGGAAAGTCCTAACAGCAGAGGCAGTGGATGGGGACTTTCCACCGCAGGAGGGCTAAGGGACGCACTGATCCGTGCCAAACCTCACCACGCCCACATTTTCAGTTAATATGCTGCACAAACAGATGTGTCTAACAGACGGGGGAGATGTAAAGGGTCAGAGTCGGGTGTTAGAACCAGGGTGGTGCGAGGGAGAAACCACTTACATATCCACAGCCGCACACACCTCAGACCCAGAGTCGGGATGACCCCACAGGAATCACACGGGGCAGGACCAAGGGCCCACTGACTGATCCTGCAGACCACGGAAGGGTCTCCTCGGCTAAGATTTGGGCTAGATGCACGGGAGGAACTTCTGTGGCTGAACCCACATCACACAACCCAGGGGCCACCTAATGCCACAGCCCTATTCCCTCTCTGTCTCTGACAACTATCATAGTGCACACTGGATGAATATTAATTCTCACCCGCCCGTCTTTCAAGACCTTTTAAGTAATAAACATTTAATAACAGTGTAACCGTTGAGTTGATATGGCCAAATTAAACTTATAAAAGTAATTCTGATAAGCTATGAAGGTCACCACAAAGCACACAGCTAGATCATATGCAACAACTCAAAATTAGATTGAAATAAAGCCATGAAAAGAACACAGGTGCCAGCCACAGTGGTGCTCACCTGTAATCCCTGGGCTTGGGCGGCTGAGGCAGGAGGACCAGAAGCCAACCTCAGCAATTTAGACCCTAAGCACTTAGCAAGAAATAAAAAATAAAAAGTGCTGGGATGCAGCTCAGTGGTTGTGTGTCCCTGGGTTCAATCCCTGGTATAAAAACAAAAAAACAACAACAAAAAAAAAACAGCGCTATAGCATTTGGTGGCTCTCCACTATGGTAAAGGGTGAATTGCTCTTATGTTTACCACTGAAGATGTAACTTTTTGAGGAAAAAAATACTATCAGATTTTATAATGCTTAAAGGCAGTTTCTGCCACTGAGAAACTAGTCCTTAAAAATACTTCATAGGGAAAGTAAACTTTCCTTTGAATTCATTTTTCTTCAAGATACAGCCTAATAATCCATAGATTCCTTAAATCACAGTTGTAACCTTCCCTAAGAATACAAACTATAAACTATACATTTAGAGATAATTTTCAGGAAAAAAAAGTTTTCCATATTTTTAGTTATGCTGACACTTATAAATAAATCTGACATTATATTCTAATATTCACTAAAAGATTAAACACCCAATTGTCCAAGTATGGAATATTCCATTTTTAAAGAAAACTGAATCACTGAAATGTCCCTGGTTCCCTTCCCCTGGTACTCTTGCAAGACCTCAGAACTCACAAGGATGCAGCTGTGCATCCTTGTTTTATAAACACATTATAAAACACATCCATGTTTTATAAACACATTTTAATATTATATTTAATCAAATATTTTGGGCAATGAATTTGGTTTAAAACATATAATTTCCTCCAAAGTCCACTGTAAATTTCTCTTGGTATTGAGATATACACTGCTAATCCCCTTCACTAGCACAGGGAATGAAAATACAGAGTCTCCCTGGAGAATGTACAACAGTAATAATGAGGAATTTTTTAGTCCTGCCATTCTCCCTGATCCAAAGCTGCTGCACCAGTCTTGTGTCAATGAAGATGTACAACCTGGACTGGAATAAGCATGGTCTCCACAGACACCATTATGCATGGGACTTCACAGTAAGGTACTACCTACCTTTTAACCTCTATGCATCTTCCCCCAAATGTCTGTGTATTCCATATTAACATTCTATTTCCTTTTCTTTTTCTTTTTTGTATTAGAGATCAAACCCAGAGACACTTTACCACTGAGCTACATCTCTCCTTGTGCTTTTTCTTTTTTTTTTTTTATTTTTTTTAGTTGTAGGCGGACAGAATATCTTTATTTTATTTTTATGTGGTGCTGAGAATTGAACCCAGTGCCTCAGCGTGCTAGACAAGCACGCTACCACTGAGCCATAACCCCAGCCCTGCTTTTTCTTTTTGAGACAGGGTCTTGCTGAGTTGCTGGGGCTGGCCTCAAAATGGCAATCCTCCTACCTCCCATAATATCTGTGATTATAGGTGTGCAGCTCTGTACCTGATTCGTGTTCTATAATTTTCTTAAATTAGTTTAGGGTAGCTTATAACCATGTTTTAAAGAAGCAATTGTTCATGGGAATTTTTTAAAAAGAGAGAGACACATGCAATCTTTAGAAAATTTCTTTGCATACTCTTTAGCAACAAGCATCTGAGCACAAAAATAGGTACTCCACCAGCATCTGCTGAACCTAAATGTGAACAAAGACTTGCCAAAGCCTCAGATGCAGGAGCCAAGAAAGCAGCCAATGGGTAGCACCCCAATAAAAGACATAGCTCTTCACCCAGCATGGCTGTCCTAGGCTTGGCTTGATTATAGACATGCTATATGCATAAATGTTTGGTAGGCAATTTTAACTCATGTAATTGTGTTATGCAAATGATTTTATATCTTCACAAATAATGTAACTAAAAGTAAAATTGAGCTGTGAGCAGATGCATTCCTAAAGCACCTTGTCAAGGCTCCTACTCAAAACAGGAGAAATTCAGGAAATAGACCAATAAAGTCAAGATCACAGACAAGGATGATAAAAACTGCCTTCCCACCACCCACAGAGTTAGCACGAAGAGGGCACACCACTGATCACTGGAGTCCTCAATAATCATATACCCAGCTCTCCACATACACATTTAAAAGACTCCGCCACTAGAGGGCAGTCAAGATCTAATTCTGCATTAACCACAAGCGACATACCAGGGACGCTCTAAAATTTTACACCAATTGAGAATCCTTTAGGTGAATCCATTTCATACTTAAAAAAAAAACTGGTATTAACCAGATACAGATCAACTCCTTAGTATTATTTCTAATAAAGCAATTCAAGTCTTGATAAAATTTTGTAATGAATACCTTTGGAATATTTTTAAATATCATTAAGACCAATATTCCCACAATGTGAAGTGAGGTCACATTTAACCTGAAATAGCTAAGCATTATGCTGAAAAAACAAGGAAATAAGTTAGAGCCCTAGTTAATTACATGGAGTTAGGGATTAAATTTTATCAAACTTTGTATGCTTTTAACTTTTTAAAATGTCGGCAACATCAGAAAAGTCCAAAAATTAATGTTTTCAGTCTTACTTTCGTGGTCATGGATTTATTTTGCTGTATACCATCAAATCTCTCACATCTCTTAATTTCCATTCCCATCATCTTTGTTCAGAAAAATCACAATTTTCCAAAGCCTCCCAACTGGTCTCTCCTGTCCCATCACCTCCCCCTCCAATCTGCTCCTTCCCACAGTTGCCATGGTTATACTGCTATTGTAAACTGTGATCACACATCCAGATCCTGCTTTTAAACTTCCTGGGGCTCGTACTCCCTGTACACATTTATCCACGTTTCTTAGCTGGGATTTGAAGGTTTTCTGTACTTGGCCCTAATCCAGCTACCTTCCTTCCTTGCTATTCTCTCCCCAGCCTGTATCCTGAATTGAGCTGCCGATTACACCTTCACCATGGTGTAGGTCTTTCTGTACTTAATCACATCAGGCACCTTTTCCCTCTGGTAAGAATGTCCTCCTTGACACTAATCTCTACTTGTTGAAATTTGGATTTCTTCAACATCTGACTCAGGAAGAGATGTTTTTCTCCCTTTACTGAGTCCTCTCACTGGAAAATTCATCTTTCTTATGCACTTTCCATAAAGCTCAAATGATTCCCTGTCAAGTGTGCATGATCCTGACTGTCAAGGAAACACAATCTTGACTTCTGCTTGGAATATACAATGCTTGCCTCTTTGATCATTGCTAATATAACTTTAGGAAGAAAGAACTTTGTCAACCAAATGACAACCTTATTCTAAACTTAAAATTCAGATGCTATACTGTTATCTGGTCACCATTTTTCCTCCCAGTCTTCTCGTTTCCTTATACGAACGCACTCACTCTGCAAACTGGGCAAGCTCCATCTCCTCTTCCTTACCTCTACATTCACTCTCTCCATTCTCAATGTCCATACCTGCTCTACAGAGTTTGCTGGAAAGCACATGCACAGGATAGCTTGGTGTCATGACTCACTAGCTGTCTCCAACCTCGAATGGACCCTCAGTTTTTCTCTGCAAACTTCTCATCTATTTGCAGTCTGGCTCTGCTCCACTCTACAAAGCAGCTAGTCCTAATCTGTATTGCTGAGGGCTGTCAGGAGGAACTGCAGAGGAAGGGCCTCTCAAATCATCTCCTCCATAAAAATCAGTGAGAACACTGGCAACACTCATCCAAATTGACTTCCAGAGCTCTGGAAATTAGCCAAAGGTAAGCAACAATCTGCAGGTGGGTGTATATATTCAACAAAAATGGCCCAATGTATAAACAGTAAGCCTAGAGTGTTTTAACACGCCCCGTTCCATCCTGCCAGCTCCATGGTACACTGAAAGCCAAGAGCTCCTCAAGCACAGTGAAACCAGCTACCTAGAAGACTCTGGGGCAGGCAGACCAGGGTTGGGGCTCTCCAAAGCCCTCTTAGATCATTGTGATTTTACCTTTCTGATACTTCCTCAGAAAATCCCACTTACAAGGCATGTTGATTCCACCTTAAAGTGTGCTGAGTGTAGACAGTCTTTTCCATGAGGTCACGTACTGAAAATCACCAGAGGCCATTTTTAACAAGGCAGCTCCTCGATGTAGCAGTAATAGTTGAGATAAAGAACAGCTGAGCCAAAAAATGAGAAAAGGTTGGAGAATGAGATGCTCACAGCAGGCTGAGGAAAACCAGAACACTCCTAGAGATCCACCAGGCCATGTTCGTGTCCAGAAAAGACCTAAGAAAGCCCTCAGCTCTCACCTCTGGAAGAGCTTAAGGCTCTGCGCGAGCAGAAAGCAAAGGCCAGGCTTAACTTGTAACCTGCCTGGCCGAGTGTGGGAGGCATTTCTCATCATGCACAGGGTCCTCTACCCCAGCAACAACTTGGAGACTTAATAAAGACAGACACTTCAGGGGCCACACATGACAAACAAGAGGCTCCACAAAACGAATTTAGGAAAAAAACACTATGCAAACAAACAATTACAACAAACAACTCTGGGGTGGGTAAGAATCCAGAGTTGCCAACATCATGAGATTTAAAACATCTAGTTTTCAAAAAAAAAAAATGTGAGACAAGAGTACATGAAGGGAGCAGTCAAAAGAAATCATCCCCGAGGAAGCCCAGGTGCTCTAGAATTACAAAAAGACATTAAAACAGCCATTTTAAATATGCTTAAAGAACTAAAGGAAACCATGTGAAAATGTAATCCCAGCAGCATGGGAGGCTGAAACAGGAGGATCTCAAGTTCAAAACCAGCCTCAGCAACTCAGCGAGACCCAGAGCAACTCAGTGAGACCTCGTGTCAAAATAAAATATAAAAAAGGGCTTGGGATGTGGCTCAGTGGTTAAGTGGCCTTGAGTTCAGTCCTTGGTACCTCCCCCCAATCCTCACCCCCCAAAAAAGAAACAAGAATTACAAAAAATAACCAAATAGAAATTCTGATGTTGAAAAGTAGAGCTGAAATTAAAAACTACAGTGGTTCAACACAGGTTTGACCAACAGAAGAAGAATCAATAAACAAAGAAAAAGCTATTGAGATTATCAAGCATGGGGAAAAAATAATGAAGAAAAATAAATAGAACTTTAGAGGCCTGTGGGATGCAATCGAGTGTGTACACGTAATGGAAGTCACATTAGGTGAGGAAGAGGAGGGATGAAAAAAGAGCTGAAGAAATAATGGTCAAAACTTTCTAAATTCCATGAAAAACATCAATCTACAAATCCAAGAGGCACAACCAACTTCAAGGGGAATAAACTTGAAATTCCTCCAAACATATCATAATAAAACTGTTTAGGGACAAACAGAGAATCCTGAAAGAGGCAAGAGAGAATCAACTTATCACATACAAGGGAGGCTGAAAACAACTGATCACCAGAAAGCATGGAGGTCAGAAGGCGGTGGGATGATATATGCAAAGTGCTAAAGAAAACAATGCAGAGAACAATAGCACATTCAGCAAACCTTGACAGCTCTCAAGGCTTCAGATCCAGTCGATTCCTTACTGATCTTCCCTCTTAGAAAAATAAAAACATCTTCTGTTTGAACCAGGAAACCAATTAGGCAGGGACTGCTCTTATCTCTTATCCTCGATTTCCAGGTATGTTAGTTTCTGCAATCTCTCCAAACCTTACCTCTTTCCCATTAAGCTTGGGGGAGCGAGTGTCCTCCCTTTTATATGAGGCAATTCCTTCACCTACACCCTGAATTTCATCCCCTACCACCTCCTCAGAGATCATGTTTTATTAAATTCCTTCCTCCTCTATTTTTAATCTCTTCTACCTGTGCAGATTTCCCCACCACCACCAAGAAAGCTGTTCTTTAACTCTCTATTCCTAACAACAGTCTTAGATTTATATAGGAAACTGAGTCCTGGCTGTTTGTCCAGTTACTTCACACGCATCTCAAACTCAAAATGTTGAAAACCCAGAGTCTCTCCACCACCGCATCTCCATCTGCTGATTCCTGTGTTCACCCTGAGTGTGGATGACGGTATCTATGAAGCCAGGTACCCCTCAGGCTCCTCCTTTGTCCTTCAGGTGATCCTGCGTCAGATTACTCTGTCCTCTCCCTTCTGCTCACAGCACTGACCCCGAGGCCTCCATCCCTCCATTCGCACTTCCTCTGCAGTCACCCAGCTGCCCTCCACACCGCCAGTGCTGTTCACATTCCCTCGGCTCTCCAAGGAGCCACCAGAGTCGTCCTCTTTTAAATTGAACAACAACAACAAAAAGTTTGTTTACATCCTTCCCTCTACTTCATCTCCGTCACTTCTCAAACTCCATTCTACATTTGGCCACGCAAAGCCCTCCGAAATTCCCATTTGCAAATCCCTTGTGTCTCCGCACCTTCACATACACCATTTTCTCTGTTTGGAGTGCATGGACCTGGTTACGTGAACCCTGGGTTGCACACAGAATGCATCAACTCATCCTTCTAAATCACACCCAGCCTTGCCCGCTTCAGTGGGTTTAAAATAGTCCACAACTACTTTGTCACAATATCATTTAAAAAGTGTCACCACCTTCAGCGATCCACTTTTTTTTTTCAGTTGTAGATACACACAATATTTTATTTATTTATTTTATGTGGTGCTGAGGATCAAACCAATGCAAGGCAAGCTCTCTACCACTGAACCACAACCCCAGCCCTCAGTGATCCACTTGTAGCACAGAGACTGTGGTGGAAGTCGGTGTGACAGCTTCCTCCTCACGCTCACTCCTAGATTAAACACTGTGAGGGAGGTCAGCTGTCACATGCAGGTACTCAAGCATCTCCATGAAGAGGTCCAGTGGTAAGGCTGTGGCCATCTGGCTGTGTCTCCCACTAACAGCCAGCAAGGAAATGAATCCTTCATCTACAGTTAGGTAAGTGAGCTAGCTATCTCAGAATCAAACCCTCCATCTTCACCTGACCACAGAGCGGGCCATGTGACAGCATCTCCAACAAAGTCCATGATTCAGAAGCACCTTACCACAGTACTCTCAATTCCTAATGCACAGAACCTTTGAGGTAACAAATGTAGTTTGAAGCCATTAAGTTCTTCTGGGGGAGTCATCTGTTACACATCAGTCAGGAACCCATATCCCTCCTCTTTGAAGATTCCCCTCACATCACCAAGCTGACTTAAACTCTAACTACCACTATGCTTTCACCATATGGTATTGTTGGAAATGCAGTCTCCCTTCTCTGCTTGCACTGAGAGCTACCAAGTAGACAAAGCTGCACTGCTGTTCTCTGAGTCTCCAGATCTCGGCATGGTAAATGTGTGCCTTCAATATCCACATTTTGAAATCAAATGGAAATGAGGATAATTTCAAATATGGTAGCAAAATGACATCTAGTTAGGATTCTGTTCTCATAATTCATAGGAAATTAGGTAACCAAAATGTAGCATCACATCATCCACGGGAGTATTTGGAAGACTAAATTCTATTATGGTGGTAAACACAATAAATCTCTATAAGTCTTCTGAATAACACCTCACTTATCCAGCATCATCAAGAACAAAGGTGATCAGTTACCTCTGATCAACTCCCTATCAAAGACAACGGAATACAGATTATGCCTTTAAGTGGTAATGTATTTTAAAATAACCATTAACAGTTTTTCTGACACATACAGCACATTGCCAGGGACAGGTAAAATGTACTCTCCTCCTTGAATATTTACCATTGTCAGTGCTTTACTCTTTCCTGGAAGACTCGAGATTTCCACTAAATCCACCTGGACCATCTCTGGGCTGTGCTGTCCACTCCCTTTGGTGCCCACGCTGTCATTCTAACTTCACAACTGAGTGAGCCTGGCTTGAGCGCCACTCTCGGGCTATAATTTTCAGTATCAGGAAAGCAGCGGTGTGAGAAGTCTGAATAAATGTAGAGTAAGTGACTCCCAAAAGATTTGAAATGCAGCAGGACGAGGGAAAGGACAGACAGATAATCACCCGTGTATGAAGACTCCAGACACCCAAAACAGAAACATTCAAGTGGAAAGGATGAAAGCATGGTAATAGGAAAAGAGCTGGTATGTCAGGCTATCAAACTGGGTGATCTCCCCCAACATGTCATTATCATCATTATAACGTTTTTCCAACAGAAAAAAATATATATTGACACCTCTCCTACCAAATGCCCTCTCTTGTAGGATACAAAAACATTAAAGAAGTATAAACTTGAAGGATGCCAAAGATCTCTATGACCATTATATTCTTCGTTTACCTGAGTAGTTAAATCAAATATTAAAACATAGGCAAAATCACTGTGGGAAGTGCTACATTATCATATTACTAGTAAGGATTTGCATGCCTGTTCTATACAGATGGTCACTAAAAAGCCCACAGGTTAGGTCATTCCAAAGGGGCCTGTGGGGCTGTGAAACCAGGATCCCTTAACACTGTGACCAAAGACTGGTGTTTGCACAGGACACATGGTCACTCATACACTCACAGTGTAACACCCTCCTGGGAAGTGGTAAGACACTGCCACTCATAATCATGACACGTGATCCCCAATAGGTGACGTGGGAAGGCACGTGTGTGTCTGAGAGTTTAAACCCCCAAAAGATCCATTTAAGATCAACTATTTGAAAAGAATTATGAAGTCAACTAATCCCTAGGAAGACAGGTAGAAATGAGAAGAGAAAAAACATGAACTATCAATATCAGAAATGACAGAGGAGGTATCACCACCATCTAACACACGTTAAAACCATAATCAGTGGATAATGAAACAAGTTCATGCCAATAAAGAACAGCACCTTGAATGAAACGAATTAACTTATTGATATACATAATCAAATACTTGTCCTAAACATCAAATCAACACTTAAGGAAGAAATAATACAAAACTAATACTAATGATTTAAGAATACAGAAAAGGAAGGAACAATTCCTAACTTATGTGGCCAGCTTGACTCTGATATTGAAATCTGATAAGGACGCTGCAAGAAAAGAAAATCATGAGGAATATGCTCACGGACATAGACACAAAAATTCTCAACAGAGTATCAGCAAACAGAATCCAGCTCTGTGTAAAGGAAGGACACTACCTCATGAGGAACCAGTTATCCTAGGAACGAAAACCAGATTTAATGCCTGAAAACCAGTGTTAATCAAAATATCAACAAAGAAGAAAAATGGGTAAAGAAAAGCAGCACACACTTAAACACCTTGCTCATGACGAAAGCTCCCGAGCAACCAGGAACCAAAGGCAACCTGTCCAGCGTGGTCCAGCGCGCTGAAAGTCATCTGCTGAGAACTCCGCCTCCCCGCCCACGTCATGGTGAAGCAGTGAGACCTCTTCCCCTGTGACTGCCAAGGCAGAAGGGCCTCCCACCTCCTGACCCTATGCAACCCTGGTCTGAATTCCTTACCAGTCAAGAGGCAAAGAGAGTGTGATGGATGTAAAATAAAAGGTGAGGTTTTTCTTACAGATCTCATGATCATGTATGCAGAAAAACCTATGGATTCTATAAGGAGAGAGAGAAAAGAAAAAAAAACAGAACCGACAAACAAATACACCTAAGCATCAGTGAGGCAGGATAGAATAAAGGTGGAAAGGAGGCAGGCAAGGAGGGCCTTTAAATCTAGGCTCCGGCCTCCCTCACTCCACTCCCCAGGCCTGAATTCCTAAAAAGTCCAACAGACCTTAGGGCATTCTAAGTCCAGATGATCAATGCCTGCATATCTTGTTAGCTTACAGGATGTATTTTTAGGCTAAGTAAAAGGAGCTGAGAGAGAGAGAGAGGGAGTGCTTAAACCCGTGACATGGGTATGAGTATGCAGAAGTGCTAGCTGTTAACCAGACAAGGTCACCCTGAAGATTCTGAGAAGAACCAGAGCACCGAGACCTGCTCTGTGCTCCACAATAGAAACTGAAAGTCCTTAGGCTGACCCCACCGCCACCTGCGTTCTTCTGCTCACCATTCACAAAGCTGCCTTTAGAAACAGCAGCTGAGACCCCAAGGGCGCACCTCCTTCCCAAACGTCCACATTACACCTCCTTTGGATACATATCCTTCTCTACTGTGGCTTTCTTGAACTAATCACCTTGCTCTCCTGAATAAATCTCCGCTTATGCATCTTTTGATGCATCCTGAAATTCCTTTCCATGATGAAAGTCAAGAATCTAACAGGGCAGAGCTGGGTCCCCTTATCCCTCCTGGGACCCCACCTGGTGACCACAGGATATAAGATCAATATCCAAATGCCAATCATGTATTTCATATAGCAATAAATAACTGGAAATAAAATTAAAATGCCATGTATAAACATATCAAAAACATCAGGTAAATAATATGTGTGCAATCTCTACCCTGAAAACTACAAAACAAGGCTGAGATAGAAGGGATGAAAGTGAACAGAGGAATGTGCCACGTTCATAAATTGGCACACTAAATATTGTTAAAATATCAATTTTCGTCAGGCACAGTGGTGCATGCCTGTAATCCCAGCACTTTGGGAGGCTGAGAATTGCAGGTTCAAAGCCAGCCTCAGCAATGGCAAGTCCCTAAGCAACTCAGCAAAACTCTGTCCTAAATAAAACACAAAACAGGGCTGGGGATGTGGCTCAGTGGTCAAGTAACCCTGAGTTCAATCTTCTATACCAAAAAAAGAAAAAATCAATTTTTCCCAAGTGACCTATAAATTTGGTTCTAATCCTATCAAAATCAAACTGGCACATCAAATCTACAGTACATGCAAAAATATAAAGGAAAAAAGAGCAAAGAAGTCTTTTAAAAAGAAGGAAGTTGGAGGATTTTCCCTACCTGACGTCAGGATTTATAATGACTGGATGATATATACTTCCAGAGAGACATGCAGGTCAACAGAATAGCACAGGCAGTCCAGAGGCAGACTAACCTGCACGTGATCAATAGATTTTTGACAAAAAGGGCATGATAATTTAATTTGGAAAGAGGATAACCATTTGCACAAATAGGGCTGGGACAGCTGGATATCCATCTGTACAAAAAACAAACCTTGCTCTCCACCTGACATCATTAAGAAAAATGAACTCAAACTAGGTCACAGACCTCAAAGCCAAAACTAAAATAAAACGCTGGAAGAAAACATAAGAGGAGATCTTTGTCTTTGCATAGGCAAAGATGTCTTTGGGCATAAGATATATAAATATAAAGGAAAAATCACAAATGGACTTCAAAATTAAGAATGTCTTTTCTTGCGGGGACTCGAAGTCCAGGGAGAGAGATGTGGGGTCAGAGCATCCCCTTCAAGCGTGGTCTTGCTCAAGTTATACAACGCTGCTAACCCCAAATCTTCTCATCCACAAAGTAGAAATGACAGGAGACGTTTCAATGGGTCGTACTGAGAATTAACCAGCTTGTCTGAGTTAGTGGCCTAGGCCAGCACATTATAGTAAGTGCTCAGGAAATGCTGGCCAAGGTCATAGTGACTAGAAAACCTTTAGAGGGCCACAAAAGCACAACAGAGAGACCAAAGTGAGCCACATTTCTGGAGGCAGCCACGAGGATAATCCTGAGGATAATCAGGAAGTGTTAAGAGACGTACCTGACCTTAAGGATGAGATGAGATCATCTCAGATGACCCAATTGTGCCCTAAATCCAATGACAAATATCCTTACACAAGAAGGGACACAAGAAGGGCTGGGCACAGTGGCACACATCTGTTATTTCAGCTACTTGGGAGGCTGAGATGGATGATTGCTTAGCAATACAGCAAGACCCTGTCTCAAAAGAAAAAAATAAAGGCAAGAACACACAGAGGGGGTAGCAACTTGAGGATGGGGGTGGACACTGGAGAGAGGTGGCCACAAGCCAAGGGTGCTGGCAACATCCAAAAGCTGGAATGGCCCTGCTCACACCTTCGTTCTGGACTTCAGACCTACAGACTATGAGAGAATAACTCATTTAAAAAAAAAAAAAAAAGTATTTTTCTTAAAAGACTCCATGAAGGAAATGAAAAAGCAAACTACCAACCAGCAGAAAATATCTACAATATCTGACAGATTGCTTAAATCCAAGATACATTTTTTAACATACAATTCAACAAAAAGATAAATACAAACATAAAACCATGACCTGGCAATGATACTCCAGGGTTTTGCTCTACAATGAATGAAAGCATGAATCTACACAAAGAATCTTATACAAACATTCATGGCAGTCTTGTTCATAACAGCCCAAAATCAGGAACAATGTGGATCTTCAACAGTAGGAAAATGGGTGAACAAATTATTGCTTGTTAGTACAGAAGATTGCCAAAGGAGCCAGACACAAAGAGGTATGTACATAAAGTACAAGAAGGGACAAGATCTGTGGTGACAGAATATAGAAAGTGGTTACTTTATTGGGAACACAAGGAAATTTTCTAGAACCAAGAACATGTTAGACACGTAATTTTGGGGTTGAAGTTCCTTTTGTGCCCCAAATTGACAAAATTCACCCAATTGAACATATAAGTTCTATGTATTTTACTGTATGTAAGTTCTATTTTAATTAAAACATATAATTAAAAAGAACCAATTAAAGTAGATATTCTACACTCAACAGCTATAGGACTTTTTCTGATTGCACGTTCTTGGCTTGGAAACCTTTGTCTTCTTCCCTCCCAGTGAGAGGCAGCTGACAGCTCTGTGAGGTGGGGCTCTTCCGTGTCTGGCACACCCATGCCGAGCACCGGCTGCTCCTGAGACTGTACTGCATGTCTGCTGCTATGAAGCTGGCCTCAAGGTAAGCAAGAAGTCAAACTATGGTTGTGAATATTACTTGGATAGTACTTAAATTTACTTGCAGCAAATATTAGGATCTAGCAACTACTAAGGTCTCTCAAGACGCCGACTACATACTCAACTCAAAGGACTAAAACCTGTCAGAAGGCTGGGCTAAGAATCCTGCACTGACATGGAGCAAATGGCAGGACACCGCAACCCTGAATCTCCGTCTCCTAACCTGTAAAACAAGACAACACACGCCTTGTTCTCACAGCAATACTACAAGGAGTAAATAACAAGTGTGGAGCCCTCAGAAACACTCGCCACTCAGGAAAGTTCCACATTGAGCACTGCATAAATATTGTCATTACTTAAGACCTGAACTCATCCTTATGCACAGAAACCACACTGGAAATGAGTCCTCAGAGGACACATGGGACAGATTTTTAGAACTTCCTACCGAAACATGTAAGTACTACAATGAAACCCACAATCCCCATTTCGTTTTTGCCAATTCCAAACTGTGGATATTGTTACTAAATCAAAGTACATTAGCAAAGGGTTGAAGAGTCAACCACTAAACCATTTTCTTAAAAGGTATTATTTAAGGGAAATGTGTTTTTATACCACCTTACAAACCCATCAACTTAGCAAATATTTATTGAGTGCCTATTCTAATGTGTTTTTCTTAAGGAAAAACATCACACTTATTAATTAAGTATTGCTGATATCTTTAAATATAAATAATGAAGGTGGGATATGGGGAAACACAGGTGTACCCCCATAATGAATGCAAACAGCTCTTCTGGAGGACTAGCCAGTCGGGGAGGTAGCCAGTATCTCACCAGAGAGGCGACTGCTCATCACAGACTCTTCTGGAAGGTCAGCCCCTTCTCTTCCTCTGCAGATTCACTGTGGTACCGAGCCACCGCCTGAGAGACAGGCCTAATTCTGCAGGTGTCCATGAGGGAACAAAACCCACCTGGAGCCACTCAGACTAGAAGGCACTACAGTACCGCCCCTTCCATTCCTTTATTCAGCTTGGGAGACCCGCACGTGAGTTTGGAAGCAGAGGCGGCAAAGCAAAATCAGTACCGTGCTCTTGATCCGGAGCTTCCAGGTTGTAGCCATAGCCCAGCAGCGTGCGCACAGCCTCGCGCAGGCTGTCCTTGTTTGATTTCTTGGTTCTGTCATCCAGGAGGGTGTAGGGCACGAGGCGAGGGTTCCTTCTGTTCTTTACATCCTGCAAGGGAAAGAGGTGTGCAGTCATCAAAGCGACATCAGAGGCCTGCGGAACAGAGCGGCTTGCAAACACATCAAAACCCAGTCCCAGGGTAACGGCTGCCACTTCCCACTCCCTTTGTCTTCCCAGGCTCCAGGAATTATCAAATCTCCATCAAAACAAGAGGTTACAGCACAGGGATAAGGGCATCAATTTAAAACAGGGGCTCAGTGAGAAGGGGAAAATAGGAGGACAGTCACCAAAGTCAGCTTTACTCATCTCTAACCACCTGCCAGGCTGCAAGGCGCTGGGCTGATTTGGAGGACACACAATTTCCTAGCACGGCTCACTGACAAGTCTCTGTGACAAGCAGAGCCTAATTAGCACTGGGTGCCCCTCGGTGGTTCTGAATCAGTGGGCAACACAGGCCACCTTCCCTTCTTCAGGCAGTCCAGCATGTTACAGGCGGCCACTCCACACACAGCCCTCCAAGAGCATGGAACAGGTGCACAAGGTTGACTCCATCACCCAAACCCGGTTACACCGAGAACACTGAAAACAGCAAGGCTCTACACCGCCAATGCAGCTGCCAGACATATTGTTCAGCCACTGCCCTTTCCAATCTAATCTGGAGCTCCATGGAATCCCACTCTGTGCACATGGTGTCCTGGGAATCAGACTGCTAAAGCTCCTGCCCAGGCTCCAGTGCATGCTGAGATCTGACATCAGCTGTGTTAGAGGGACAGAGGAGGGGACCATCAACAAAGCTCTGCTCTCAAGCCACTTAAAGTCCAGTTCTGAACCCGAAGACATTAACCAGAGGGAGAGGGAAAGCCTAAGACAGCATCCTTCCCACAACCCAGCAACACACCGTGTCAGTGCGGGGGTGGGGAGGGCGGTGGAGGAGTGAGCAGGAGTGACGTAGGACAGGAGATGGAATGGAGCGATGCCTGAGGGAGCCTGGCATTCTTAGGAGGAGGAGGAATGGGCATCTCCCGGAAGAGGCAGATATTAGGGAAATCGTGCTTTGTCTGCAAGACACATGGTCTTCAAGGCAAGTGAGCCTTGCAGAGAACCAAAAGACTCCTTAACCTTTCTCTCTGGTCAAAGTCCAGATTAGCATTAGACATGCATGCATACTGCGTATTAGATTTAATGTTAACATTTGCATTGATTATGACCAGTATAATTCAATACAAAAATATCATTTTATAGGGTAAATCATGCCAAGTTTTTTTCTTCTTCCAAATGACCTAAGCCATTGGATTAGAAGTGCTTTGGAAATATGTTTTCCAAACCATGTTTTCGACTGTATGTGAAACCCTAGGCTAAGCCTAAATGCAACAAACCATTTTATTCCTGAAAATCTGCACGTGAGGGCATCCCACCAGAAGCTGGCAAGAAGCACTGTGATAAGCAAGTGAGACTCTGGCCCTGGGGTCCACGGTCTTGGCTGCAGTCCTCCCACCTGCTGTTTGTGCAGTGTTGGGCACGCTGCTCTTTCTAAGGCTCTGGATATACCCTCTGTGAAGTGCTCACAATTTAATCCCTTCTCTTGCAAATTGGGCTACTTCCCATGGAAGTGAATCTCAGAAGACATGCCAAGACGCCCGTGTACCTGCTGGATGCCGTAAGTCCAGCCCTGCCGGATTCGATCCCGGGCCCACACGTTGTGCGCGTTTTCTGCCAATTTGTCCACCATGGCTTCCTGAGAGGGAGTGAGCTTTATAAAGCTCAGGTCCATCGGGGCAGGCTTGTATCCACTTGTCAGCTGGTAACTACAAAGCCAAGAAATTTATAATTAAAATTGACAACCCTATGACAGCCTTATCATGGTCCCCCCAATCCCAACTGCTCCATCGACTGCAGTGGAACCCAGGGATGATGGACAAATGAGCGAGACCCTTCACTTTAGCTGACATGGTCGTTGACCTGTATGTTTCCACTGCCACACCAACAAAGCAGAAATGAAACAACTTACTCATTTATCAAAGATGCTATCACTGTGTGAGTTCCTCATAGTTAAAGCTTTTGAACAGTTTAAACCAAACTAATGATTAACTATTAAATAGGTAATGGATTTCTCATCCTGTAAAGTTCTCATTTTCTTCAACTTTTACATGTTGTAGTAACGTGATATTTGTTTCATGAATCAGTATATCATTTTACTATCTGTTCCTTATTCTACAGGGAAATTCTAATGTGTTTGTAATTTATTTCTCTATCGTCATCCCTAGTTATGTTACCAAGGAAGCCACTAAATAAGAGAGACACCAAGAGGGACAGAAAATCTCAGCTATGCAATCATCTAAAATACAATTATATTTTATTTCCCTGGAGTTCAGGGAACTCCCAGTAGGGGCTACTTCCACACTCGGAATGAGAGACAGAAGGTCTTACAACAGGCGGAAGCTTTAATCTTCAGAAGAATATACAACTGAAAATGTTGACCTTTAAGCACACACTCTCAAGGGCAGTGGTGCCACCCTGTCCACACAGTCTTGTCCCACAGCACTCCTGAGCCTGGCATAAAGCCCAGGTCACAAGAACTTCTGGCTCATTCTTCTCGTTTATTTCCAAGGATCAACTGTGCCTTGATCTGTTCTGATCCATTTTTCTGCCATTATATCAAAAACAATTCTCAGCTGATAGCAGCCTTTTGGTAAATAGTTTCTGAAGGAATTAATTTTATTTGCCAAATGAAATGCAAATAAACATGCATCTTCATCTCAAAGATTCTCCTTTTGTGAAAATGAAAATTCACCAGATAGTACTGGCTTTCAAAAAAGCATCAGGCCATGTGAGAAAACAGTCTTCAAAATGAAACCACAAGTCATCTTTTTCCAGTTCATGGCTGACATCATCACAAGCCACACTCCTGTGACAATAGCAAGTTGCTCCATTATGGCCAGAGCTGTCCCCAGCACCTAGCACGGTGTCCAGTTCATGGTAGGCACTCAATGAGAATTTGTTGAATGAATTAATGCACTGCAGCAATACTGCTTAAGGTTACCTTTACCTTAATTCCTATTTCTTTATAAAATGTCTTAAAAGTAACTTATCTATAGGCAAAAATCATAGAAATATTGTTTTAAGTAGATTAGATTGATCTAGCAAATGCAAAAATTATGACTAATTACTGGCTTATATGTTCCAATTTACACTAAATTTGTAGACATGAAATTTGGTTCTGTCTTAAATCAGAACTCTATACATGTTAAAAATAATTTTTCTTTTTTGTTGTTGTTTTTGAATAAAGAAGCTACATGACATTTTCTTAACCACTCATGTAAAACATTGCATCTTACAGATTTCTGAGGTTTATGTGTACAAATAAATTTGCAAGCTCTGAGGACAGTCGCATATACAATTTCTCATTCAGCTATCATTTTCTTCAAGAAAGAGCACCGAGAACCTTCAATATACTGAACAATAATCACGCTGAGAGAGTCTAATTTTCAAGTTGGATGCTGTTTGATGGAGGCGGCCTGCAGAGCGTGATACAGCGCCCTGCCTGCACAGCTCCTCAGCTCCCTTCTCAGTCCCCCGAGGGGCCCACAAAGACCCAGCACAGGGCAGCACACACCCCTCTTCCTTCTCTCCCTTTCCAGTGACCTTCATCCCACCTGGCTGTCACAGGACACACAGATGATGAAGATCTGGCATCAAGACAAGACTCACTGATTAGAGCCAAGGCTCCTTACTGCACCCTCAAAAGGGAGAGAGGCTTCCTGGCCACTGGTCTAAAGCAGGATTTCTAGCCATGTCACACGGACTGGGAAGGGATTTTCGAAAGTTGGAGGGTGGGAAAGAGGTCCTTGCAAACACAAAATTACAGACAAGCTCTACTCATGTGTAAAGGCTGGGAAACATTGACATAGCGTTCCCCTTTGTTTTCTAAGGTTTCCTCTTCCTACTCAAAAATTTCTTCCCCAGTTGCTTTAGTCGGTGATCGCAGTGAAAGCCCACAGAGTTGAGTTCGCATCTGGTGGCTTGAAGAAGCACAATAATTAGTTCACACTCATTTTCAGATGTGAACTAAAATTTATTTTACCTGTCTTTCAACTTGTGGAAAGAAGGAAGGAAGGGAGGGAGGGAGGGAGGGAGGGGGAAAGGAAGGAAGGAGGTAAGGAAAGAAGGGGGAAGGAAGAAAAGAAAAGGGTAAAGGGAAAAAAGGAAAGGAGAGAAGAGAAAGAGAAAGAGAGAGAGAGAGAGAGAGTGCAAGCAAGCTTAAATGGTTCTTTTAAATAATAATCCCATCCAAATTCAAGTTACTATCACTTCTGTCAAACCTTTTCATCTCCACCTGTTGCACTACAAATCATCTCATATTTCCAGAGTAAAAATAAATACAAATATCTTTGAAGTTCATGAATTCAACCAACATTATTTGACGAAACTGAAGACATAATGAAATGCATGCTTCACCAACCTGAATTAATGGCATAAACAGTAATAATTTATAAAACCATTTTTCCATTTATAGTACATCTTAAAGGAACAAAGAATCAAACCATCATATAAAAACAAATAATATGTTAAAAGTAATTAAATGTACCTTGGCAAATAATGTAATTTCATTATATTAATACCATTTAAAGAGGTACATAAAGCTTAATCAATAGCTCATATGAATTATTATTTCGTGGTTGAAAAAGAACAACAAAGTCTTTTGAAGAGAATGGATTGATATGGACTTTGGAAGCTAAATGATTTCAAATGGTTTCAGGCTAGAAATCCTAGAAATTTAAAGGAAATAGAGATCGTTATGGTAATTCCTGGCAAGTAAAATTCCATAGCTCTCAAAACAGGGAAAAGTCCTGTCACTACCAAGTGTACTAATACTAAATATGCGTAGTTCATATAAAAGACTTCTGTGTATTACATCCCACCTTCTCAAACTTCCTGAAAAAATTCTGCCAGAATCAGCCACTGGGCTCCTCTCTCCTCCCATCTATTTGTTTGGCAGGTAGGTTGTCTGGCTTTCTTTCACCTACTTTAACATGCCAGGTCTCTGCATCATCTACCATCCACAAAATTAGTTTCTGAGGAATACAGATGAGATTAAGCAAATTCAATCTGTTGGCTTTCCAAATATCAAAACTTTTCTAGTTAATAGCTTTTAGTTTTATTTTGACAAGTATGTAATCTTATAATACAAAACAATAAAAACAACAGTGAATAATAAATTACCCAAACAGCCTGGGTTTCAGTTTCCTTACAGTAAAATTTCTTTTTCAAATAACTATGGAAAAAGAACAAAACAAATCCAAAAACACAAAAACAAAAACAAAAAACCTGGCAAAGTGCCAGCACCATTGCATCAAGTTCCCCAAGATGTGAACAAAACACAGGCAGCCATCAGCCCAACTGAGGAATCCTGAGGGGAAGCAGCAGCTTGGTTTTGCACTTCACCCATGGACCGCGGTGCTTCCTATGCAGGTATTCTGAAGGAGCCCCTGAAGAGCACTTGGAATCATCTCACTGAAGGGCCAATTAAAGTGAGGCAGCAAAACCAGGCAGAACACCAAGATGCAAGAAGCAAGCCTTTCCTTTTTCCCCAGGCACCCCCACTTCCCGAGCTCGCTTGTTTAGCATGAATCAAGTTAAATGAAGCTTGGAAATCATGTTGTGAAAGATGGTGCAGCAAACATGAAAAGATGATGTCCAAGTTCAGTGGATGTTAGCTGTAAATTTCAATACCAAATCAACCCTGCAAATGCCTCCGAACAAATGGGGAGATCTCAGATGACTGCACACCAGAGATACGAAAGAACGCGTTTTGCTGGAAGCACATCTCCCCGAAATGAATCCTGGGCTGACATCTCACAGAAAGCGAGCAGAGAATATGTAGAAACCATTCTCCAGAAAACAAACATGGACAAATTAATTTTGACGTAGAGCTTAGAAAAATAAAGTATACGAGCTGTGTTTCTTCTACTATTCCTCTTCTTTTGGCATGTTCATTTATCTTAAAATACACATGTAATATGCCCATATGCCCTGTGTCCCACCCCCGGTCCTCATGCTTTCAGGCCTTCTACCAACACTAGGCCCTTTTAAAGAAAGATCAGGAAGCATCCACTGTCCCCAAGAAAGAATCGTTTTAAAGACAGACCCCAAAATCTACCCTTCGCTTTTGAAATGTTTACTATCACAGAGAACAGCCCTGTGATAGTAAAAGTGTCTCTTCTGACACCAGAAAGCAAGACCTCATGCCCTGGGATGAGAAGGAAAGACATGGGTTCTTTAACCCAAAGGCTCCAGTCTAAGGCAGGCTGAGGTCCTATAGCCTAGAGGCAGGGAGAGGAAGGCCAGCGCTCCTCCCCTAGCCAGGTGCAACCAGAGATCCCTGCAGAGCCACGGCACACCTGTGTCCTGCTTCCCAGGTGGGACCCAGGGAAATGGCCAGGTCCCAGCATTTTGTACCCCTAAGCCCTTGTGCTCAGGACAACAGATGTGTAGCAAACCAGGTCCATCTGTTAGGCTGAAGCAATTCCTTCCTCCACCAAGACCCTGCAGAGCCATGTTATCAGAGAGGGCTTGCCAGTTCTCACCACTGCCCAGGGAGCCTAGGGAGACAGAGGAGAGGCAAAAGGAGCCCCCCTGTGGACCCATTCCCACAGATCAGAAGGGAAACATGCACCCCATGAGTCTCCAGTGGAGACAAACACTGACAAGCTAGCCGTGATGGCCAGGTCAACGAGAATGGCCAAGGATGGGACACCCTTCCCATCCATTGAGTAACCCAGAGGGTAAACCTCGAGCTCAAATTCACCAGCACACATGTGGCAGGAGGGTGTTCTAAGGCCCAATTCAAGGAGCCAGTACAACGACATCACTATGACATAAAACTCTACACAGGAAGTGTGTTCTCACTGGAATCAAGGGGCATGCAAGACAAATGTGTGAAAATCAGTACGCCTAAAGACTTAAGTGCTGCAGGCAAAATGAAGCAGCAGAGGGGATGGGAGGAGCACGATTTTAAGCAGAGTACATTTTAAAGAGGTCAAGGACGGTGACTTCAGGATGCTGCTGCTGAAGTCAAGATCTAAAGGACGAACAGAAAACATCAACTGGGGTGCATCTGTGCTGAACAGAGGGACTGAGTTCCTGACAGAACTCTGGCTGCCAGGCCCACTGGGTAAGCCTGATGAGAAATGAAAAGCATTACCTATGAGTGCATTTTAAAATTGGTGGTCTGTGAAAATTACCCACTACCTACAAAAAGAGTGTTAAAGTTTTTTTTTTCCTTCATAGTTAGTGTCTTATTACAGAGAAATCAATTTGTGTTTTTACCAGTTTTCCTTAGGTAGTATTTATGTAGTCTGTTTGCATCACATCAACAGGACACATATTCTTGTTTTTGCGTTGCTGTGAAAGAAGCAGAGGATCTTACACATTTTAGGCAGGTGCACTACCACTGAGCCACAGCCAGCCCAGGTAGCTGGGTGCACAGTTAGCTCTATCTACACATCCACTTCAGAGTCAGCTTAAATCAATACACGCACTAAGAATATCATCCTCAGCTTTTCCTGTCCTAACACTACACTGCCCACCCCAAGCAGAAGCCTCACATCACTAGGAAAAAAGGAAGTGGTAGGAAAGGGCAGGAAATCTAGTACTAGTTTAAAAAACCTCTCAGATGATTCTGCTATGGCTCTTCCCACGTCAACACCAACCACCTCTTCACCCCCAGAGACAGACAGACACATGCAATCAGCTTCTGATATCCTGTGTTTTATTGATTTAATAAGAGCAGGTGCAAAAGCAAAGCTTAAATAAATGACGTTAATGTTCAAAAAGTTTCATTTCAACCAGTAGTCTTTTTCATCTCAGGCATATTAGATATCAGGGGCCACGTGCTCTTGGAGTAGATTCCTCTTCAGTGGCATTTTTTATTTGTATAATAATTCAACTCAATGGTCATCAAACCACGTAGTGGGTAAAGCGTTTGATTTTACAATAAAGGTGGGAAAACGATGAATTTTAGATAGTGTGTTGTATTCTTCATTTCTTGCTTATTTCATTGGAGAGAAGGAGAAGCAGGCAGGCAGACAAAAACCACAATGAATCGCACATTCTAAAAATCCTCAAGTAATTTTAGTGAAACAATGTGTATTATATATCAGAAAAAAATGAACATACAAATTGTTGTCAAACAGGGCATATGGCATTTAATACCAATTTAGGTACTGAACTTACTGATATTCAAAATTCCCTAAAGTATATGCAAAAGAGATGGAAGGATCAACACCTTAATTTGGAAAAATGTTGATATGCCACAATCACTCTTTCATAGATCACAGCCCTGCGGCAGAAATCTGCCTTGCCTGTGACAGTTACACAAGAGCTATTTGGAAAGCACCTGGGCACTCAGGAAAAACACCTGCAGCAAAGACAGTGAGGGAGTTAGACTTAGCGCAGAAGCAAATGTGGTCCACAGCAGCAGAAGGCAAGAGAAGGGAGATGGATGAGTGCCCTTACCAAGCTCTGGACCAAAAAAGTCCTCATGTGAAGGTGCTATTTTGGTTAAGTAATTTAAGAAAAATGAAGCCCTACCTTCTAGTGCATGTTCTCTTCCATTTTGGTGGCCTCTCTAGTTATCATTGGTCTATGCATCCATCCAGACCTCCAGTGCAGGAGAATGCACCCTTAAGAGCACCCAACTGGCTCCGTCAGCACCTTGGTCTCCTCTAATTTGGTCAGTATTTTCCTTGGAAGGCAGCTCTTAGGACACCTGGGCAGGGTCATATAAAATCTTGACCTTGAATCCATCCTTTGTCTCCTTTAGAATCTGTCTCCTCTGGTTCCTTCCCACTGCTCTGTAAACATGCCCGCATGTCTCCTGGGCTATCCAAAAGGCTTCCTTCCCCATGTCCTTCTGAATCCAGCAGGCTGTCTTCTCTCAGCTTCTTAAAATTCAATATATTGAATCTACTGTCTCCTTCTCATTCACTTCTTAAAAAGTCGATTGCAGTCTGGTGTTAGTAACCAGCCACCTCTTTATCACTCCAGTTCTTACCTTTGCAAAAGTGTCAGAACTTGTGTATACAGTTGGAGCTCCCACGTTGCCCCTTCACTTCTCCCAGAGGGAATGACTGCTCTGAATTTGAAGTTGACTCCTCCTAGGTATAATGTTCCTAGGGTACTGGGCTCTGTAAACCAGATCTAAGCTGCACGCCAGGTTCCAACAGTATTATACTGTGCTCACTGTTAGCGTTTAGTTTCTTCTCAAAGCAATGTGTTTGAGATCTGTCCTGCAAGTTCATTTAGCTATAATGAACTTGTTTTAACTACTCGATAGAATCCCAGTACAGACATTAAAAAGTTAGATTCTCAAGTCAGTAGACTTTTCTTTCCAATTTGCTGTCAATCTATGCTACAATGAATCATGTTTTCAGGTGTGGGATTTTTTAGGGGGCGAGGGGTAGGGGGTGCCCGGGATTGAACTCAGGGATTGCATTCAATCACTGAGCCACATCCCCAGCCCTATTTTGTATTTTATTTAGAGACAGGGTCTCACTGAGTTGCTTAGTGCCTTGTTGCTAAGGCTGGCTTTAAACTGGCAATCCTCTTGCCTCAGCCTCCCAAGCAGCTGGGATGACAGGCATGCACAACCATGTCCAGCCTTCAGGTGTGTTTTATATACAAAAGGTTCTGTAAAGCTCATGTCTGGATAAGAAATAGTTGGGTCCTCTCCAGCTTTATGAGATCAGGCTAACTTGCCAACCTGGTGGGGGCAAAATAGCTTCTCCTTGTGATTTTAACTTACAACAATTGCCTTGATATTAGTAAGGCTGAGTGTCTTTCATGTTTATCGGATGTGAATTATCTGTATCCTTTGCTAATTTTTCTATCAGGACATCTAATTGATTTTTAGGAGTCTTGGTATTGTTCCACAAGTCTTTTCACTTAGTTTATCATCTCCTTTGATGCACATAAGTTCTTCAATGTAGTTCAACTTATTAGACTTTTTGTTTACTCAACAGTATCTTTGGAGCATTTAATCATGTGCCAGGGTTTTAAAAGAAAGCCAGAGTGGAAAATAAGCAAATGAGTGCGACCACGTCACAAGTATGATTGGAAATATAAAGCAGGGCAGAGGAAATGACCATGCATTAGAGAGGACATGGAGGAAAGGCCTCTCCAGAAACATTTTATTGAATTAAAAATTTAAATGAAGCAAGAATGAGTGTTTTTCCTGCTTTAAAAAAATTCTTACCCATTCCAAGGTCATGAAGATAGCCTATGCTGTTGTCTTTAGAAAGTTTCATCTTATGCAATTAGATCTCAGCCTGCAAACATATGTGTATGGTGCAAGGGAGAAATCTAGTACTTTTTCTCATTTGAAATCAATTATCTGACCTCCAGGGACTGAGTGGCCTATCACTTTCCCACTTACCTGCAAGAACACCTTCAGCATATATCAAATTTCCACATGTGCATGTACATATTTTTGGATTGCCTGTGTCTCATGTCTCAACTCTATGTCACCCAGTGAGATGTTTTTTCTACCCTCAACGTTATTTTTTATGTTCACCTACATTGACATCTATAACTACATTTCATCCATTTTATTATAATATATCCAACATCATCCCAAAGAATATTCTACCCAGTCCCAATAACCTTCCCTTTATTTATTTATTATTTATTTTTGCTCTTGCAAATAATATCGCTACGGACCATACTTGGATGTCTGTTGTTGCACACTTTCTCCAGGGCATCTCTCCAAGGGTGGAGCCGCTGGCTGAGAAGGTGTGCGAATGTCCAACTTGGCAGGATGATGTCAAAGCGCTTTAAAGTGGTTCTGAAACTCTTCAGCCTTTCAGCTTATGCAGACCTGCCTCCATGCTGATGCCAGCTACTATCAATTGCCCTTCCGGCAAATGGAGTAAAAATTAAATGATATCTCATGGCGAATTAAGAAATAGTACAGACTGCAGATGAGAGGAGCTCTCATTTACTACCGCAGTTCCGCTAGGAGACAAACTTACTGTAAATCATGTCTTCAAGTTAGAAAGAACTGCGATGGTTGTTACATGGACATGTATTAACCCATTTGATTCAACAGAAAAAGAAAGACTTCTTATGAAAAAAGGTAATTATTTCACCTATTTTTTTTTTTTTTGGTACTGGGGATTGAACCCAGGGTCACTCAACCACTGAGCCACATCCCCAGCCCTATTTTGTGTTTTATGTAGAGACAGGGTCTCACTGAGTTGCTTAGTGCCTCGCCATTGCTGAGGCTGGCTTTGAACTCATGATTCTCCTGTCTCAGCCTCCCTAAGTATTGGGATTATAGGCTTGCACCACGGTGCCCGGCTTCACCTATTTGTTTTGACAGTGAAGATCAGTAGGTTATATGGCAAAAAAAAAAAAAAAAATCCCACTAATGGAATAAGATAGATAGATAAATTGTACCCCAAGGTTTTAGTGAAGCACACACGTATATAAAACACACAGCAAAGAAAAAATTATTAACTGTTATGCTTTCAAAGATAATATGAAATTAACATTTCCATTTTCTTATCCAGATGAAAGAGAAACAGGTATGCAGTTACAGATATACTTACTGATTTGTTGTGTTTGGGGTTTTATTTTAATTTTTTTATCTTTTTAGCACTAATAATGCCTTTTTCATATATATTCCAAAAATATCTGAGAGAAATGAATGACTCTGATGACAGGATAATGAATTCTTTTGCAAGTTAGGAGGTTTCCAATTATTTTGTTCTCAAAAAACCGAACAAAGGCCTGCTTGAGTTGTCCCCAGAAAGATCATTAAACGGGAGTTTTCGTGATAAACACCAGCGATTTTTGGTTCAATGAACTGAATGATCTTTTTAATAACAAAAATTATGTATGTGAACAAAGAATGCAACCGATCTTGCAATTTGTCTCAAAGGCAAACACCATGGGACAAAAGAACTTCACTCAACAGCATAATCTAGTGTGGGGCAAACGCACTAGAAATACAGTTCAGAGAAAAATGAACAATGTAAAATGCCCAGTTATTGATGTTTTCGTGTGGTTTTTAAGTAGATTCTGATGGCAGACAGCTCTGTTACCATTAGATACACTAGAAACTGAAAAGACAGAATCACTTCAAAACATAACTGTATGAAACGTACCATAAAATCACACCTTTTGAGACTGTTCACATGTTTGGAGAACACATCTAGAACTTAAAAATGTGGAAGGTCCTGGCCCAGCTTCCACCAGCTCTCTCTGGAAGCACTAAGCACCATGTATGCAGCCTGCTGCATGAGGCCCTGGACATGTATTAAACCCTGGCTGTATTTTTAGCAGGCGCAACATTTCCACTTGGGTTGCATGTTTATCTGGGGGAGCCTGAGGCCTGGGGATACAACAGAGATGATGGGGACGACTTTGTTCTCATCTCCATGGTATTATTTACCACATTCCCAGACCTGCTACTGATAATGCGTGGTCTCCACCCATGGAACAGAAGAGAAGACACAGAGACAAACACACCCCTGCAGACATCTGATCCCTGACAAAGGCACCAAAACATACGCTGGAAAAAAGGCAGAATTCTTAAATGGTGCTGGAGAAACCTATCATCCATATGTAGAAGAATGAATGAGGCCCTTATCTCTCACCCCGCACAAAAATAAACTTAAAACATATCAAATCCTAAGAATTAGACCAAAAATTATGCAACTCCTAGAAGAAAACAAAAGGTCAACACTCCAGCTTTTAGGCACAATGCCTTTTTCAATAGGACCCCTAAAGCTCAGGAATATAACACCAATAATTAATAAATGGGATGACATCAAATTAAAAAGCTTCTGCACAGCAAAGGAAACAATTAAGAAAGTAAAGTGAGAACCTACAGAATGGGAGAACATCTTTGCTAGCTACTCTTCTAACAGGGGATTAATATCTAGAATATATAAAGAGTTAAAAAAAGTAACATCAAGAAATCAAATAACCCAATTAATAAACAGGCAAATGAATCAAACAATCACTTCTCAAAAGGAACGGCAAAAATAACCAACACCAAATACCAATAAATAACCAAATACGTGAAACAATGCTCAACATCACTAGCAATTAGGGAAATGTAAATCAGCTGCACTGAAGGAGGACAGTGGGTGAGGGGAGGGAGCACAGGAGGGAAAAGGGGATCATGAACTGAAATTGAATCCCAGGCAGGTATGAGTTTGTCAGGATGAACCCAACCACTATGTACAACTATCAAGCTCTAATAAAAAAAGAAAAAAGGAGAAAAATTCACTGAGATTTCATCTCATACCAGTCAGAATGGCAGTCATCAAGAATATAAATAATAATAAATGCTAGAGATGCTGTGGAGAAAAATTAATACTCTTACACTGTTAGTGGGACTGTAAATTAGCACAACCACTATGGAAATCAGTATGGAGGTTCCTCAATAGACTAGGCATGGAATCACCTTACAACCCAGCTATGCCAATTCTCAGTATTTACCCTGAAGAATTAAAGGCATCTTACTACAGTGATACATGCAGACCCGTGTTTATAGCAGCACAGTTCACAATGGCCAAACTATGGAACCAACCTAGGTGTCCATCAACAGATGAATGGATAAGGAAAATGTAGTGTATATACACAATTTTATATACATTTTTCTTCATTTAGCCATAAAGAAAAATGAAATTATGTCATTTGCAGGAAAATAGATGGAACTAGAGACTATCATTTTAAGTGAACTAAGTCAAACTCAGAAGGTCAAGGATCATATGTTTTCTCTGATATGCAGAAACTAGAGAAGAAAAAGGAAATGGGGGTGGAAAAAGGAAAAGGGAGATCAGCAGAGGAAAGAGACCAAGGGGGGAAGGTGGAGGGGATTGCTGGGGAGTGACATTGACCAAATGATATTATTATATTGTGTGCATGGATGAATATACAACAATAAATCTCATCATTATGTACCACTATAATATCCCAATAAAAAATGTGGGATAAAAATAATGTGCAATCTGAGAACAGTAGCTTGAATATGTGCATTAGAGTAAATGAGAAAATAATAACATCACAAAGCAGCGACTATTCATCATATACCTGCTCATTTAGTACCTAACACTTCTGTACGAAGCAGGTAACTTCAAGGAATATTACTAGCGAGGACACCGCGGTTTACAAGGCCAAACAGTACCACGGTACAGGTCAAAGCGCTGCGGGCAGAGCCACTCCAACAGCAGGTGTCTGCTCAGCCTTCTCATCTTAAAATGGAGATAACAAAACTGACTTCATAATT
Organism: Xerus rutilus; assembly: GCA_028644305.1. NCBI lineage: Eukaryota > Metazoa > Chordata > Mammalia > Rodentia > Sciuridae > Xerus > Xerus rutilus. The sequence continues at coordinate 4,048,579 of CM053410.1, read as the reverse complement.
GCTCTTCCAGCATGTTTTCTTCATCAAAGTAAATAAAATTATAAGCAATTTTGATAGGAAATGGAAAGTCACGTAAAAAATCATAAATACAGATGTAAGTGTTCACACACACGAACCCTAGGAATAGGATTCTTCATAAAGCACTCCCAACACGCTGAGCTTTCATCGCCTCTCAGCAACCTGAGAGTCTACTGTCCCTCCACAGACGTGAAGCAGCCCATGTGATCTGGCTCCTTTGAATTTTTCAGTCTTCTCTGGACTACCAGGTGCAAGCGAGGCACCCAGGTCTCCCTGAATCTGCGCAGGCCCCACACACTGCACCTTGGCGGGTGGATACTGCCTGTCACTCAACTTACTTCTTGGGGAGCTTCATTTTCTTCACCTTTTCTTCAGCGTGTTCATCTGATATACCCACGTGACATCCTAGTGCCAACAAAGTCCTGCAAAACAAAAGCAGAGATGAGCTGCAGATGCCTTCTCGGTGTCCAGACAACCCAATTCAATGGCTGTGAAGGGGATGGGCATCCACCCTCAAAGCACAGCACAAGTCAGTTGCTTTAAAGCTAAACACATTTTTTTTCAATGTTTTACTTTTGAATAAGGAGTAAGACCCTGGAAATTGAAATGGCACAAAAAGGAGTAACTGGAAATCTGTCTCCCCCCAGCACCTTCTGTCTAGTGCCTTTTCCTTCCCCAGAGGCACCGACTGATGCTGGGGGTCTGTGCACACTAAAGAAAAATGTGCATGTGTGTGCACGTGTGTGCCAGCAGTGGTCTTCTCACCTTTCACACTAATAGGCATATACAAGAGATCTCTCTGTGGTTTGTTCTTTGACTTTAGAATACAACCTTCAGATCATTATCCTTCACAAAAAGCTGGTTTGTTTTTTAACCTCCCTGAAGTATTCCATAAGTTGGAAATGTCAAAATATTTGTAACACATTTTCTTTTCATTGTCTTCAAGGTGATCTTCAGTCTTTAGCTATTATAAACGACGCTGCCATGAATGACCTCCTGCACTGAATGCATACACCACATCCCACTACCTACCTGCCTGTCTGGACATGCATGTACATGGAGGTCTGTTCATCCCTTTAGACATATAGGTACATGGATGGGTCAAAGGAGAGATTGATAGAGGAATAGATATCCAAATACATATTCTAAATAAAAAATGTGTCATTTAAGGGGGGACCGAAAACAGAAAAGAAGTGGAGGTTAAAGGTGATTAGAAGCTGTGAGCGAGGGAGGGTATAGTCCAGCCGACTCCTAGACACCTGGTTTGCTCTGGGGCACCTGAAAGCAGAAGAGAGGGAAACTCAAAGAAGCCCAAGATGGAAAAGGATTTTAAAAAAAGTTAAAGTTTGGTAAATATCTGCATATGTGAGCAAGCAATCTTCTGGGAAATGTTGGGGGGACACCGTGTTAGGACTCCCAGCATGACTGCTTTTGCGACCCTGCTGTGGACGCCTGCTGTGGACACCAGGTGCCAATGATGCGTCAATGGGGTTCATCAGTGTAACAAAGGCACCTCTGTGGATGATGGGGCCCTGCACAGCATGTGGGAATCCCACTGCCATCTCCACTTCTGCTGGGAACCTAAAGCTGCTCTAAAAACTTAAAGTCATAAAAATAATTATGGCATGTGCCTCCATGAAGCTTAGAGTCTCACAGGAAAGGCAAATATCAAATAACCTTGACAAGTAAGATTATGAATTGTAATAAGATCTATAAAATTTCTGTTAGGTGCTCTGAGAGAGGCCAGGGCATGGTAGGAGAATCCCTACCAGGAAAGTCACAGAAGCAGAAACTGAGTGTGCGCAGGGAGGTGGCTGCATGAGTGTTAGGCAGGGGACTTTCTGGGGAAAGGACCGAGAACAGGAAAGGCAGCAAAAAGTGAACTCACTGGAAGGAAGAGGCCCTGGGGGCTGGAACTCAGGGAAAGGGGAAGGTAAGGCACAGAGACAGAAGGCCCTGTAGCGCCCGTGAGGACACGGGGTTCAAGAGCAATGGGCAGCCAATGAGGGGCTTTAAGCAACCCACGAGTGGATGCGCACATGTGCACGTGTGGGAACGTGGGGTTCCATGTGCAGAGTGTAGAGAGAGGGCGGGAGGACCCGGTAGGAGACTGTGCATAGTCTGGGTGACAGTCAGTGACGGCATGCATGGGGGAGGTGGAGGGGACAGACTGGAACTGCACTTGGAGGGACTAATGATGGACTGGACACAAGGTTAGGAGGAAAGGAGGTGTCAGGTGACTCCAGGTTCCTGGCTGTGCAGCCAGACAAGTGGCAGGCGATGCTGCTTCACGAGGCACCAAGGAACACGTCACCTGCAGGCTGGGGTGCACACCTCCTCCCCAAGCAGGTGTCTGTGTTAAGGGTCAGCACTGGGGCACTGTAAGCACCTGTGTGGTGATTCAATCATGGGTGCGATGAGAACAACTGAGACTGTGCAGAGACTGTGCTCAAGGAGAATAAGGGGCCCAGGAAAGGGGCCCAGTGAAGATGGAAACCCTCTAGACGGGGAAGACTGCGGCCAGCAGGGGCCAAAGAGAAAAACCACACAGGAGGGAGAAGAGGGCAGACCACCCACTCTCTTAGACACTGACGCCTGCCTTCATCTCCTGCCTCCCTCTGCATCGCGCTGCCCCCCTGTCCTGTGTTCCACACTCCTCCCTCTCCTGTCCCCACATATGTACCAGTGTCCCACGAATGATGCTGAAGAAGAAATACTCAGCCAGGAAAAAAAAAATCACTGACGCCTGTGTGTTTACATCCCAAGAAATATTCTATAAAGGTATGCTCTATGTTTGTTAAACACCGTTAAAATACCCATTTCCAAGCTATGACTTACGGATTCAGAATTTAAGACCTGGAATTTGTGCAATATTGTATTCACTGACATGAAATCAGAAGCTACAATTTGAGCCACAAGGTCCATTCAGGGACATCTGGCTGCACATTCTAGTGACCTGTGCTGTTCCCAAGGAGGTGACAGAACTCCGTGGGGCTGTACCACATGCAAGTGACAGTTCAGGTCTAAAGTAAGTTGTCTGCCAATGATGTACATGGCAGAAAGTCACAGAAAGAGCATCACATATTCACAGTAAATCGCCATCCAAAACGAGGAGCCTGTGCTCATTTCCTGCATATTCACTATTGTCACTTCTCAGGGTCCAATGAACAAAGTTGTTAATGCCTCCATGACACACTGGAAAGCCAGCGACAGAAACCCTGGATGGTGCTTGCCCTGCCAGACAGGTGGCACTGAAGGCTTCATCAGAATGCTGTCGCTGAGCCCCCACATCATGCCAGGAAGTAGATTCGTTATCATCACCGCTGAACAAGGAGAACAAAGTCTAGGATCAGCACGTTGTTACTCCAAGAAGATCGCCTTGGCGGACCAAGTCCTTGGGCCCTTGCCAATTAAGTCAATGAACAACAGAGACACAGAAAGCACCCTTCTGCATACTGGAAACGGACAGAGTGTAAATTTGGGAGAAGGAGGGCTTTAATTTGATTTTTAATTTGATTCAATTTTTTAAAAAAACAAGTAAAATCAGTTCATCACAAAACCATATAGACAAACACTATGTAGCTATAAGAAACATTGGCAATGAAATGTTAAGAATCAGCTCATGAAAAGGGGCGTCAGCATCCATCATAGGAGCAACACCACAGTTCATGCATCTAGTGATTAATCACACCATCCGCCTGTAGCTGTCAGGAAGGAGAGTGAATTATTCGCAGCAGGTGGGGCTCAGCGTACTACATGCAAATATGGCTTCTACACTCCAGGGTGTCCTCTTTGCAATAGATGTCCTAGCTGTCAATCACTAAACTGACAGGGATATAGTTCAGATTTAGCCAAATTATGTTGTTGGGGAAGTCATGAGCTGCGATGAATTACTAAGCTAAATGTACAAACCTCGTGCTATGACCCCAGGCAAGATAGAGCATGCTAAATACAAAACCCCAGTGTTGAGACACAATACATGCCTCAGACAGGCAAACCCTGTCACGTGTCATCTTTAGAAGAGTCGTAAGTGTGTGATGTGTGTGTGTTCCTCCTCCTTTGAAGTTACTAGTAGAAGCTGGGCATGCCTGTAATCACAGCTACCTGGAGGCTGAGGCAGGAGGATTGCAAGTTCCAGACCAGCTTTAAAGAAACTTTGTCTCAAAATAAAAAAATTAAAAGGGCTGGGGATGTAGCTCAGTGGAAGAGTGCCCATGGGTTCAATTCCCAGTACTGAAAACTCAACAAAACAGCAAAAAAAGCTACTAATAAAACAGAAACAGGCTCTGTGCCTAATTTGTTTATTTCCCAAATCCTAGAACTGGAAACATTAAGTTTTATGTTCTAGTCCTTGGTAAAGTGGCTTCAACAGAAATAACTCCTTCCTCTTAGCAAAACAAAAACAAATCAAATGGACAAACAAAAATGTCCTAGGTAAGTGTCCTGTTTGAACAAAACCAGTTCTACAGGACATAAAGGATGAAAGGGGCCAAAAGAAAAGTCACAGCCTTTTCAAAAACATTTTATGAACATTTTACATAAATTTGAAAACACATGCCTTCATTATTCTACCCAGCCACACTCTTACCTCTGCAAAGAAAGGTGGCAAATTCAAGAGATCAGTGGGCACAAAGCCAGGGAAGAGCCAAGTTGCCTTTGAGGGATGACATAAAATAGCCGACCAGAATGCTGTTCAGATAGGAAGACCCTCTGGGGACTTCCCCAAAAGGGTGCTGTGGCTAAGTACTCCTAGAAACACCAGAGGCTGACTCCACCGTTTTAGCTATTGACAGTGCACAGGTGTGAAAAGTCCTGAAGAGGCCATCAGTAAAAGTGACACTTTCTTAACAGTTTTAACTCAGCACCCTTGAAACAGATCGGGGCAGTACTTCTCAAACCACCTATGACAAAAGACTGGTATAATTTCCAGTTCATCATGGTCTGAATCTCTAATAAAATACAATAAAACTTTTAGAGTAGAACTAACATTTCAAAATGAAGACATAAAGGATATATACCCACAATTTCAAGTTTTTAGCTTAACAGACATTAAATTTCTCCCTTAAACAGGGATAAAATTTTGAAGCCTTTAGAATTAATATCTTTACTCATCTTGTCACAGACCAGCAACAAGTTTTGACTGGCCTGGTTCCCGGTTCCTGGCCCACACTCTGACTAGTACTGTGTTGGGTCACAAAATCCTCATGTTCTGTAACATCCATTGACACCTGTAGTATACCTTTTGGGAAATGCCAACTGGAGCAAAAAGACACAATGTATTCCCAACAAATATCCATCCAATCCACCTACACATGATGGAAAGTTCTACCTGGAATTCAACTAGCTTCACAGTGAGTTCAAGTAAAACATCTCTCTCTGGCTTCTTTTATGTGAGACAGATTAGAAAATGAAAATGTTGAGGAACTCACTTGAGGGTCTCGAGTGACATCTGTAAGTTGTAATTGCGCTCCTGTTCGGGCAGCTTGGAGAACTCCACCAGACACGGGTGCTGTCTCTTATTGTCGTCTCTAACCTGGAACACGACAGGAAATGGGCATGGAATACTCTCAAGCGTCAGACACAAGCAAGCGTGTTTCAACGGGTGGCAAGTGGAGCCCCAGAGCAAGCAGCAGCACGGGGATCCCAGCCCAGGTCAGGCCAAGGGTCAGCAGTAGGCCGGCATCCTCTGCGCTTCCCACTCCCTGCCCTCATCCATGCCTCAGCTCCCATGGGCCTCTGCCACGCATGCTCCTCCCCGAGGCCCACACCTTGCTCGCACCCACCCTCAGCATTTGCTCAAACCTCACTTTCTCCATGAGGTTCACCCACCTTCCCCACAGGGCAGTGTGCCCACCCACTTTACTCTTTTTCATTTGTCCCAAATGCTTAACAGACCAAATCCTTATCTATTCATTGGTTTATTTTCTGTCTCCCTGCACTTGGAAGAGAAGAACAAAGGAGCAAGGATTTGGGTCTTTTGTTCTTTGATGTTTTCCAAACACACAGAATGTGCCTGATGCATGGCACTCGATATGTTTTATAAACTGAAACGAATCCTGTGTAAGAAGATGTGGTAAGGACTTAGTTTGAATTCACAGTGATTTTTCTGTTTAGCACTAACCTGAGTACAGACGTCAATAAGCGACATGATAAGTAATCCAGAACTTACGGAATTGGTCCTGGCTATTCATTTCGTCCCTTGTAAGTTACCTCCACTCTCACAAATCACTCTACCACCTTAACAAAACTGGTTAGCTTAACAAAGGCGTTTCTCACAGTAATCCTTGAAAGTGTACATAGCTGTCTCGCGGAATACACAGGGAGTCCATTCCAGACACCTAACCCACAGATGCTCCAGTCCCTTCTTTACAACTGCAGTGTTTGCATATAACCTGAGGGCGCCCACCTGGATACATTAAGTGGTCTCTAAATTACTTATATTATCTGATGTAAAGTAGATAATAGGTAAATAGCCATTGCACTGTATTGTTTAGAAATAATGACAAGAAAAAGGAGTCCACATATGTTCAATGCAGATGAAATCTCTTTTCTTGAATATTTTTGCTCTGCAGCTGGTTGAATCCTTAGATGTGGAAACCAAAGATAACAGAGAACCAACTTGGACATTCTATCAGCAATAGCATTAAACTAAAGATTTTAGGAATGAGGAAGATGCTCCCTATCCTTGAGCTGGTAATTAGGTTTTCTTATCTTCTCAGAGACCTAATTACAACACTAGTGCCACCATGGCACTACATGACAGCCATATGCTGCCAGGGAACACATTCTTCCATGCGAGTAATTATCAGGTTCTCTAAATGCCACAGGAAAAGTATGCAAACACAAGGGAGGACTTTTTTTAAAGTCTTCATGAATCACCAAGTTAGAAATAACATCTTCATTCTTTTCTTTCTTGTAATCATTACAAATGATTTTATTACAAATGACTTATACACAAAACTGAGTTTTAAAATTTAGCTCTATAAACATCTAACCTTAAATTCTAAACATTAAATAAAAAGTGAACATGTGTCAGTCCTGAGGGAATCCCCACATGGAACTCCACCTCCACCTGTGCCTCAGAGAACAGCCAACGCCACCATCCTCTGAGGTGCCCAGAACAAAAGAGGAATCTGCTCTTTTATGTGGCATTCTTAAACTCTGGACCACAGCCTGCAATCATGTCCTCCGTCCCCAGGCCAGGCAGAGTGGGGACACTCACTGCCCATCCCCTGGGGCTCCTGCTCTTTCATGGGATAGTACAATACCCCCAGTGCGGGGACCTAAGAATGTCACCTCCCTCCTCAGCATTCTTCAAGTTCTTGGCCCCTTTCATAAAAAAAGCATGCTGCCCAAAGCCCTCTGTGACATGCCCCTGCCTGCGTGGCCAGACTTCCCACTGCTCTGTACACAGCACTGTCCTCTGTGCTGCGCTACTGAACAGCCACTGCAATGCCTGGTCCCTTCCTCTCCTCACTACACACGCCGGTTCCTCTGCCAGAATCTGGCCCTGCTCTGACTGCTGCCAGCCAGTACTGGCCTTGGGGCTAACTTCTCTCTCCTGGAAGCCCCCCAATTTCTTGGAAAAGGCCTGTGTCTTCTTTTCTCTCTGTGACTATTTGTGTGTCTTCACTGAGCTAAACAGGAAGCTCCTAAAAGGTAAACACAGTGCTTTACAGCCAAGGTCTTTCCAAATGTGGGTCCCCAGTAGCAAGCACAACCAGGCCAGTAGAAGGCCAGCAATAAATGTTAAAGGGACAGATAGATGACAGAGTGGATCTGCCTGCTGTTGTTCCATAAAATAGAGCGCTTATATGATGCTCCTGGGAAATGTATCTCAGATCAACTATTAAATGTATACAGAAAAGTAACAATTCAACACACCAGACAGCTAAGCATCGGTTTCTACACACACACACACACACACACACACACACACACAGGAATACTCTGGAACCTTATTTACAATGTTAACAAACTTGTGAACTAGCCTAGACACAGGCCAATACCTTACTCTAGAATACGAGCAAGCCCTAGAGCCAGGCCTCCGCTTAACTGGAAGGAGTTTCAGGGAAGGTCTTGTAAACAAGCTGGGCATGAGTCACATGGTCGAAGAAATCTCCTCACCTATCCCTTCCAGACTCTCCCAAACGGATGACATGGAGCCTGGAGCAGTGCTCGCCCAGAACAGGTCCTGAGACCCAGCAGGAAGTATTTATGGACACAGCCCAGGAAAGGGGCAGGCGGCCGCAGGACTGCAGGGACCCAGGGCTCAGTCTCTTCCCTGCAGCCACATGAGACTCACGTTGCTTCAAAGCCCCTTGGACCAAGCAAGGGTCACTTAAGGCAGAGGGTGTGCGTGTGTGGGTGGGTCTGAGCCACTGTTCCCCTGCAGACGGTGGCAACTCAGGGCACTCTGTGTATAGCAGGAGGAGTCTGCATGATACTGAATGGAACTGGATTTAACCAGAGTAACAGCAATGAGAACTCTCCCTCTATTTTTAAAGAAGACACATAGCAAACACTTCCCTGCAAAGTGTAACTATGGAGGTGATTTCTGAGCTTGCGGTGGACAGCGTCTTCACTGAGCACTGCCCAGAAGGCGGCTGCTCTTACCACAGGGGTGTGGGGTTGCTCTTTTATTTTTCTGCATGAGCTCTTTACAATCTTCCTAGCCTATAATCATCTTTCCTTCATCTTCAAACATTTGTTGAATTTTGTCTAATTCCTCTGGCAACCAACTATGTACACATTTATAATCTCTCTCCTACTGATTGTAAGTGGTGGCTCTTTTTTTTTTTTTTTACCATTTATCCACTTCCTCAATTTTTAAGAGTCAAGGCATGCAACATCAAAGTAGATATTGCACCAGCATTTGCTGATGTAGTGAGCATCTAACCGCTGTTTAGTTAACACAAGGATCTCAATTCTGGACATGCTTTGGCAATTTTTGTAGGGAAAACCAGCTCTACACTGGAAGTTAGAAAACCTGGGTTTCAATGCTAGAGCTGCTACTCACTAGCTCTAGGACTTCTTCAAAGGCAACTATGTGAGGAGCCTCGGCTATGTCATCAGATAAACAAATAACAACAAGTAGTCCAGCACACTATAGTGACAATTTAACCTGATAGTCTGTGAGAATGCAAAGCCACCCACAGAGGGACACTACCGAGGGTGTGGAGCACCTCGTGGTACAACTCATGCTAACAATTAATGCTCTTCATTCAGAGCTTGAAGCCACAAACGATTACATGGAGGAATAATTTCTACGTTTAATCAAGTATGACAAAGTACTACAGCCTTTGGGATATTTGGAATAACAATGTTATAAAAACGAAAGTATTAACAAGTCCTACTAAAAACAGGTCTTTCAATTTACTGAAAAATTCTAAACTAGATCTTTAGAAAATAAGCATTTGGAAACATTTAATCATTACTTCTTGACCTATCCTCTGACTGTGAAACCAGCTGTAAAGTTCTGCTCACAGATCTCAGACTACAGTGTACAGCTAGAACTAAGAGGAGAGGAAGATCAGACAGAGGAAAGGAAATGAGCTTTTCACTTCAGGTTTGAGATATTTTTTAAGTGGCTTAGACATCTCTGCCCATTGTTTGTTAATCTTGATTTGAAAATATAACTTGGAGTTCAAAGACAGATAACTTTCCATGACTTAGGCAACTAAACCATCCTTCAGTGAGCCTGCAAATGTCAGTCCCTCTAGAAAATAAAAATAAAACTTGCACAAAAGCTAATATGCAGAAAAAAAAAATCAATCCAATTGATCTATGTCACCCCATAGCAGGACAGGGGAAAAAGGTCTTATATTCAGAAAGATGGATTAGCAGAATCTGAAAATAAATTTCAAAATTATGTACCGGACCATACTGCCAGCCAAGTTCAATTTTATTCATAACCCACAGTTCATGGATATTCTCTGCCAGCTTCTCCCTTATCCTCTCCAGGTGAGGCGGCAAAACGATCTAAAATTTAAAAAAAGATAAAAACACACACATGAGAAACCCATGGAGCAAGGTGCAGGGTCCCGACCCTGCCTCATGAGCTGCTAAGACACAACATAACTCACCCTGAAGCACCATCCCACAGCCCTCTTCAGGCACACTTGGCGATCCTTTTTTAAATTTACTTTTTGGTGACTACTTAGGTTTCTGGGAGAATTAATAAACAAAGTAAATGGAGTGTTAATGGGAACAACTGAAGGATGTTAATGGACACGGGGCACCTACCAAGGGGTGCATTATTTAAAAAGAGCAATCACTCCCATGCTCTTACACCAACCTGGCTGGGGTCCCCAGGCCAGGGGCACAGGAAGCCAGTGCCTGAGTTATATTCCATGGGCTCTTTGAGCCTGTAGCTGTCTGATTGTAGGAACTTGTGTTTCTCCCGACCCGTACTCTGTTCTTTTAGTGGTTTCCAAACAAAATTTTCAAGAAAAAAACATTAACTGTCCTCATTAAAAAGAAGAAATTTAATGACCTCTTGATAAAGAGCACAAAATTGTTCAAGGTGGGGAGCTGGGTTTTTCTCATCTTGATAAAGCAAGCCCTCCTGTGTGGTCTCACACTAGCTCCTCAGTAGTGCAAACACCTGCATGGCCCACTCAGGGAGGCACCCTTTCCACAGGGAGCAGTGACCTCTGCACCCTTCCCTGCACTGGCTGCGGGTATCAAGGTCCCAGGGGTCCTCTCCACAATACTAAGGTTCAACCCCACTGCCCACCTCCATCTCCCCAAGAGCGTTTCCTGATAAACTTAGGTAACACTAACACATCCTACCACCTTTCCGCAGGGGTAACACGAGCCGAGCCCTAGCCATGAACAATGCTTCAACACTGGCTTTACCTGCGCAGTATCAAAAACCTGCATGGTGAACCAGAAACATGACCCAGAGAGCCAAACAACTGGTTGATAAGAAAATGATGTTTCTGAGTCCTTGTATTAATTCAGCTTCAGACGTCAGAAACAATGCCCTTTATCTTCAAAAACTAGTCAACTTGACTTGAGCCAACCTCACCGAGATCACTCCCCAGCAATGTGAAGCCATGCTTAATTCACGGTCCACCTCAGGACACGGTATGTCTACGAGACAGGAAGGCATGGATGGTGGCTGACATCCCTGGTGTCCATCTGTGAGGAGGTGCCATCTGTTCATTATGTCAAACGGTCTCAGAATCCCAGTCAGCCAGTCTACCTTCCCCAGGTCCCAGAGAAGGCATTTGATCCCAGACATCTTAACCCTGGTGCCCAAGATCTCCCTCTCTCCCCCCAAGGTAAGGTCGGCTAATCATTTCAACATAATAAGAGCATCTGGGTAGAAGAAATAAAAATCCCCATGTCTGTTCAATGCACAAAAGTACACTCCAAACTCAGTATGCACTATACCATGTGGTATTACTTCAAGTGCAGTATGCTACCCAAAATCACGTCATCGTGACACTATTATACCTTGATGTCACTTGCACAATTGTGCACCTAAGCTCCACCTACTGTTTCCATTGCCTATTTTTTCGAGTGTAATACGCATTTCATAAACTAAATTATATTGGCTATTTTAACAACCCTTTAAAGACAATCTAGAACAGTGCTTTTAAAACTTGAGGTCGTGACACATTTGTGCTTTATGAAATAAATGTGGCAGAGTGGGGCAACTCATTTTTTCAGAAAAGAAATAGCACAGAAGATGGCTGGGGCAGCGGTGAAGGGGACTGTTACTTGATGGGACTTGCTGCAAGCAGACATGTTGGCTATGTCACTGAAAACGCATTCCTGAGGGCTGCAGTGCAGGCGGCAGAGCCACCGCGTGTGCACACGACCACGGTGCAACCGCTGCCTGTGGGGCTGATTGCCGTACCTGGGTGGTGTCCACGGGGACCGGTGTGAAGGCGGCTTGCGTCAGGGACACCGTGGGGCCCAGCAGGTCTCGCGTGTACGCCCTCTCTTGCTTGTACTCCCTGCTGTGCTCCACCTTGAGCTTTTCTTTGGGCAGAACAGCTTCGTAACAAGGAGCGTACCCGGGCGGAGGAAGGAACTTGAATTCTCCATGTCGCCCCCCAAGCAAAAAGCGAACCCTAAGAAGGATGTATGTCAGAGTCAACCACATCCTTAGTGAATGTGAAAGTGTTCTAATCAGCAAAACTAATAGGAAAGAATATTAGGGGAAAATTAACTTTATCAGAAGCTGCATTAGTCCCTGAGGACCATCATCATGGCATTACTTTAGCATCGAAACCCTCTAACAATAAAAGGCAAAACATGAGGGCATTGTTCCAAAGACAAAACCTAGTTAGTGGGCATCTGTGGGCCAGTGGAGACTTAGCAGTTGCTGGAGAAGTAACTAGAAGCACACACATCCTACTTCTCCGTAAATCAAGTGCAAGTCCATACCAACTGGCCCCTCAATGTCCCAACGTGCCCAAGGAATCAAAAGACAAAAAGAAGATATGATCGAAGTATCTGTAGGCTTAATAATACAGGGCTAGACTTAGAAGTGAGTCTCTCTCCAGCACTCAATTTACTAATGAAATTCCTTAAAGCGGACTCAGGTATCAACTCCATTTTCTGAAGAAAGCAGGTAAATTTTATTTCTGATTTCACCAGCAATAACTAAACTTCCTAAAATTTTTATACATCATTTTCATTTAATTAAATCCACTGGACAATGCTTTTCGAAATGGATCAATGTATCCATTTCTTGGGGCTCTTGGCTTACAAAAATGAACACAAATTTTTCATTTCCCTTGTAATTCCTTTTCTAACTTATGTTTCAGTTCCAGGAAAGAAAAGAAAGGGAATAAACAAAAGAAAGAAAAAGAAAAAGCAGAGAGCAAAAAGTAAAGAAAAACAAAAGCTTTAAAATAATTTGAAAGTTTATAGAAACAAATATGATTTGATTAAATATACCAGCAAATGTCATTGGTGCATGGATTACTCTGTTCTTCAATATGGTACTTTCAAAACTAGGAATTATCCCTGGGAGAAGCATTATAACAAAAAGAATAACCAAAATGTACAATGGTCAGCAGGAATGAGGGAGGAACACACAGATCCAGGTGGACAACAGAGTGGAGCCTGGTGAGACCACTCAAGATCATCATGCTGATCTTGATCATGATCATCTAACTTAAGATGATGTTCATCCTCAGGCACTCAGGTTTTCTCTGTCGAACACCAGGGAACTACGGTTTTAGTTTGTTTCCCTCTGGTAATAGCAAATATGAGGAAGCAGTTGGAGGAAATCACCCTGACACAGTTGATCATAGGCAGAGAATTTACCAGTGAAAGAGATGGGGGAGCCCCGTGATCTCAACAAAAAGGGCACTGAATTCCTCTAGAATGAAGGGGTTGGGATAGGATGGGGGACCAGGTGGGAAAAAAGGAAAGAGTGAAAATGAACATACAAAAGTGGTGGTTTCAGTAATATTATTCATTTCTTCTTATTTAATGGTACAATGATCCTAAGAAATGGAGCTGAACTATTTCAGGACGTCAGCTGGAGGGAGCGCTGCTACCCAGAGCTAAATGGGGAAATAGGAGGGCAAAGCACCCAGCCTCCCAAGATTCCCTCCTGGGCAAACCTTACCTCTGCCTTCAAGTAACAGGCCAAACGCCCTGCGGACAGGCGCCAGGAGAGAGGAACAAAGGTTAGAGAAGCAGGGTGGTGGCAGGACAGGGGCTTCTGTGGAAGTGTGAGAAGTGAGAAGGGAAACAGACCAAAAAACAGAAGCATACTAACTTTATTCCTGCAGAGAAACTAACAACTGGGAAGAAGAGGCCATCAATGTTGAAATTCTCAAACATTCCTTGAACAGGCTGTCCGTTAATTCGGAATGAGATGCTGGGGGCACTTAGATCTAAACAGCAACTGATGACATCATCAGTTCTCAACAGGTGCTGGTTTGGTGAGCTTACAGTGCGGGCAATACAACCTAGTGGGAGAAACATTAAGGAAGGTAACACATTTTTATCTCACAGCATCCAGGCAGCAACAAAGCAACACACAATGCTAGAGTGGACGAACTCTACTGTGATGTGCTAAACTCTCGGTAAAGAAAAAAAATGTTCTGTTTTTTCAGGACCCTGCCTGCCTTGTTGGACAATGGACCATCTGATATACAGAAATGTGTGCATGTAGCTGGAAGATCTTTGCTGCAGAAATTATCTTATAGCAAATACCATAATGACGTTAGAGGACATTCTGCAGGAAAAGATCTGACTTGGAGTAGCTACCATATCACTTAGCTGGCGCTGCCTTCAGCAAATCACCTCACCACCCTGAGCCTCGATTTCTGACAAACAGAACTCCAAATGCCAACACCTCCTAGAATGGCCATGATTCAATTAATGGTGTAAAGTATCAGTCTCAGGCACACCAGACACTTCTTATCAGGTTCTTTTTCAAATATGATGTCCTCTTTGTTTTTATAAATTCAAAATAAAGTTACATAAGGATAGTGAAAGAAGAAAATGTGATCATTACTTCTTGCAACCTATTGTATAGAGTGAGAAGATTTTATGCCACTTGGTTTATTTTACAATTTATTTCACATGAGATCTTGGTTGTTATCTTGAGTACAGGACACAATTAGAGGCAGGAAAAGAGTATTTGATAAATGCCCCTTTTCACCCTGGCTACCTGATGCTCTAAGGCTATTCTGACTATATCAGAACTCCTCTGTAATTAGTCCCAAGTGCATCTGTTTTCTCATAGCACACTGGAAGAAGGGAATAGAGTCTCCCAAATCCACACACTGGCCAACACAAACATAGCCCTCTATTTGAGTAAAAACTTAAACAGACCAATGATACATGCTTTGTGTTTTTATGACACCTGTTTTTATCTCTGGCAGGCTAAGATTTTTACCAAGAACACTTTTCAATGCCAGCCATAGTAGCTACTTTTTAAAATATAGACACTTTTTATTTCACCAATATTCATATCTTCAAGCAACAAAATCACTATAAAGTGGCTCTCCCAAAATTCCCTGGATATAATAAAGGCAGCTTTGAAAATTTATGTATTAGCAATGCAGCTCATGAAAAAAGACCTATTTCTATGCCTGTATCAAGAGCTGCAGTTAATAAAAATGTTATTTTAGCTATTCTTATTATAGTCAAAAACAGGTTGTACTATAATCCAAATATATTGCTCAGTTTAAGGGACATTATTCTACTAAGGCCAACAGCAATCTAACAGTCATCCTGGTGAACTGTTCTGCCATGTGTTGGACAGACACTGACCCAGTGAGCCACTCGAGTCTACAGTTTGAACAGCACTCGGGGCTGAGCCGCTTGGCAGCATCTCCAGTTGCATCTACATCAACCCCTTACTGGATCCCCAAGGACCACAGGCCCAATCTCTGCACTGGCCAGGAAACCGGCACCGTCGCTCCTGAATGGCCACACCACACACTCCGTGCTTCCTCTGCACTGAAATTCCTTACAAGCACCAAGATTTCTCACACCTTTGTTCTCTCAAACATCTGGAATGCCCAAAGAGCAATGCTGCACGACATTTAAATGAGAATAAATGGAGACACAGCTCAAAACTATTGCTTTTGGGCCAAATCCTGGTACCAAGGAACATCTCAACTCCCCAGTTACAAAATGTGCACTTACAAAATGTCTTCTCTCCTCCAAGTCACTAATATTTGACAATCTAGACTCTATCTCCATCACTGCAAATAAAGAAACAGGAGCATAAACCCCAAGAAGGTGATTTGAACTACTGTGAATCAGCCCTGGGTAACTCAGTCAGACTCTGGACGTGGCTCTGAGGACTCAGAATCTGAAGCTGGCAAAGCGTGGGAGAGAATGTGTCCTTCAACAATGGGCAGTTCCTTGCCTTTTTTTAAAAAATGGACAAATATTTTCTCTTCCTAAAAAAGTTTCAAGATAATTTTCTCCCAGAATCCCACAACCTCCCATTCTTTCTGTGCATGTCCTGTCCTGAAATGTCTTTTGTTCTTATCGTTCTACTTAATGGACACTCTGTAATAAAAGACACAATGCTCCCAACTCAGTTCCCTAAGCACTAGATCCTTTCAATGTTTTGAAAGGCAAGGCTTTGAATAGAATGCAAAACCAAAAATGGTAAAATGTGCCATGAGGCTAAAGCAACTGGAAGCTACTTGGTGTTGTCTCATCAGAACAGTTATTTCCCCCTAATCTCTGCCTAACAAGAAAACAGCAGTCGCCTGCTCAAGTGCCTACTTCCTGCAGAGTGATACTGAAACTAGAGAGAAGGGGAGACTTGAAGGACGTAGTTGCAATGTACTTAAAAACAGACATTATCCCTATTCTAGCTTGGACAGGCCTTTGAAGCTACTTCTCTTTGCTTTTGGGTGATCTACAGGACATTTTACCATGGGAACAAGGCACTGGACTGTCATCTTACTAGCACAGGGCACCTGGGTACAGGCAATGAATGCCTCTGTGAGGACCCGGCCACAAGCCCAGATAGATGAGCTATCCAAGATTCATCTCTTCTGGTTAACTGAGACACCAGCATTGAATAAAGAAGAAAGTCAGTAGCTTTCACTGTTTGATACAACCACACGGTCCTTTCACCTTACAAACTCACCACCATGAATGCAGATTTAGCTAACTTTAATTTTTGCATTTCTTTTCATAAGCTGTTAGACCTACACAGCATGACTAAATAACACTGGCATCCACGAGGCAAAGTTCAGCTTTTTATAACATAACTTTCTGTATCTTCTACACACTAAATGCTTTGAAAACTATGCCAGGGTCCCAGAAGGACTATGTTCTAAATGCAGCTCTATGAACACAAGCATGTGCCCGCAGAACCCAGATGAACGCCAGCATCTAGAGCATCTACGTAACCAAGAGCCAGGTTTTTAAATCAACTATGCCTCATAATGATTCAGAGAAAGGACTATTATTTCATAACGTGTAGTACTCATCTTCAATATGTACTTAACCAACAGAACTGGGATCTGGTGAAATGAATTAGACATTTATCTTCAACCCTTTCTGCCCTCCGAAAAGAAGTGTCATTTAGTCATGGACAGACGCCTCACACAGCACCATGCAGATTTCTGATTCCTTCCTCTACGTTATCTTGTAGGAGGCTGAACTCATCTATTTCTTCCGATTACTTTTGAAGATTTGTGTTTTGTGCTTTATATATTGGAAGCTAAACTCAGCACACAGCAGCGAAGGCTGGAAACTCAAGTCTGTGCCGTTCACTCATACGCTGGAATGCTGCTTCTAAAATGCGCTGTTCATAAGTGAAACAGCGCTTTTGCAAGGCACCGTATTGTAATTATTTTCTTTTCCTCTAGTGAAATTCTGCTTCTCACTCAACTCTTTTTGACCCTCTTGATGTAAAGTTTCTGAATAATACACGTTCCTGACAGAAGCAGCATCAATAGCTTTGAGACGGGCACAGCAGGATCCCAAGTTGTCCATCGAGAAAGAAACGAGAGGTACTCACCTGACCAGAGGTGGAGGCCATCAAACCCGTAGGAGAAGAGGTCGTCACCAACACCATTGCCGCCCCACTCTTCGCCCCCTCCCGGGTAGGGAGAGTAGCCCTCAGTGGAAGCCCAGCCCACTCGCAGGTGAGTGGCTTCCGCCGTCACAAAGGGCTCCGTATGGTCCACCATGAGCTCATAGTACCACTTCTTATACTGAGCGGACCCTTCACTGACGCCCAGGAAGATGTTGGGCCTCATGCTTTAAAGAGAGGGGAAGAGCGCGTGAGCCAAGGCCAGGCCTTTCCCTGCGTCCTGTGCACCCCACTGTTCTGAACCTCCAGTGCAGCTTCTCTAGGGGCCACCCTAACGCGTCTCCTTCAATGCTACAGAGAGGTCAGAACAACCCCAAGGCAGCTCCAGTGACAGTCAGCCTCCCAGCTCACCTTCATGGAAGGGTGCTTGCTTTTTGGCCTATGTCAATATCTCTCGAGGTTCTAGGAGTTTGTCTTATTTGCTCTACATCGTATTTTGTAGCATTATTCAAATGTAAGCCTCAAAGTGAGACACTCGGGGCAGCAGGCCTCTGGAACTGATGGGGTTGTTATTAACTCAAGACGTGCAGACAGTTCCCAAGCTGAGCTTCATGTCACACGGGTGTGAGGCTGAAGCAGGTCCCATCCTTTGTGAAAGAACCCATGAGACAAGTAGGGGCTGTTGCCTCCACGCCCTGCTGTGAACTGAAGAATTTTAGCAAGTTGTATTTAATTCCTCTTTACCAGGGGACCTACACTCTGCAGTTTCCCCATCCATGGTGGTCTCAGAAAATACCACCCATTAAGATAGGCCTGTTACATAAGGAAGCCCTAAACCAACCCTGTCCAAACAACACAATGCAGGACACACAACTCACTCAACACCTTTGTTTAAAACAAGGTGAAGTAGCACATCTCTCCCAGGCAGCCACTAGTGGCCAGAATCACTGTCACTACACAGAGCATTTTGTTGACTGTGAACTGCACTGTTGATTTTGTTTGTTTATTTCAAGGGACAGGAAAGGTGCTGGTGACAGGCATGCAGACTGGAGCTGGAGCTGGACCTAGACTTGAGTCCCACCTCCAGTTCTGCGCTCTTCTCCCTCAACTGGAGGTAACAGCAATGTCCAGGATCACACTGAAGACTGACAGCATAGAGCACGTGCCCAACAAACACTGAATTCCTTCAAAGGCAGATCTGACTGAAAGGCCATTTCACGGGTATTTGTGCAATGTATTGTACTGCAGTCTCCCTTTTATCCTGCGTATCCCACATTATACCACTTTGAGATACTGAAGGACAATTACACACAACTACAGCCCTGTTTAGTTGTCAGCCTGCTCCAGAAGGTATCAGTGACAATCCATTTACATGTGAACACAAATAGAAGCTCTTACACACGTGTTTATGATAAATCCGTATTTTGTTCTGTCCATCTATTATCATTATCCCATCTGCTTGGTAGGAAACAATACCTACATCATTCACTGGGCAAAGACAAGAAAGTCCTAATAAAACAAAGAGAGCATCTACTGCCGGCTACAGAGCTGGACTGAGAGCTTTTTCTCCATGTTCCCTATCTGTGACATCGTCCGTCCAAATTTACCTGCTAACGTGGTTCACAAGACGAGTCTGTAGTAAAAGATCGCGTCCTGGCAGGAGATTGTCACAAATGAGATGTTGGTTAGACCGGACGGCGACCCCATGGCAAACACAGAGTGAACACAAGACATCCAGGACCTGAAAGAAAAGCCCCTTCCAGCTGAGTCCAGCTGGCTTCAGAACTGGGTGTCAGCACCGCCTCCCAGGAAGCTAACCCACCCCAGGCACCTCTGACTCACAGTTCAGACTCACGGCGGCCATCCCACTGGTTTCCAACCTCTCTTCCCACACAGATTGAGAGCTGTTCATGCCCCTACTGACAACCATGCAGAGACAGTGGTCAGTATTACCCACCCACCACTAAGAGATGAGAAGCACTCGTGAGAAATTCAACACATCTTTGAAAAGCTATTTGAACACTTATTTTGTTTTTAAATTTAATTAGCACATACAAACATTAAAATTTTACATATTCACATAGTACTTTCATGTATATGTTGTGTAATGCTGAAATCAGGGCGAACATATCTACCCCCTCAAATATTTATTTATTTTTGTGTGTGTGGTGGAGACATTCAAATGCTTTCTTCTAGCTTTGTAAAATATACAGAACATGGTTGCCACACTTTCAATGATTCCAGAATTTATTCACAAAAATAAAATGGCTTACTTACTTTGTGATTTCTCCCGTGCTTATCTAAAAGTGAGATAATAGATTTGATATGTCCTTCTTTAATGATATTTAGTGCTTCTGGACTTTCCACTAACACACAGTGTAGAACTTCAAGAATACCTAAAGATAAAACAGAGGGGAAATGTGACTGGTCAGCCCACAGGGGCATTCCTCCCTTCATATCTGATGAACCGTACTCACTCTCTTCGACTACTCTGTGCTCAATGTGTTTGCCACGGGGCATGGCAGTAGGTGACAGGTGGCATTTGCAAGAAGGGACTGATATCCAAAAATGATAAAATCAGTGGAGCAAGGAAAAGGCAAAACCCTAAAACAGAGTTCAGTGAGAAGGCTGGTAATTCCACTGGGGGGTGTATGAAGGAAAGCCACAGAGGGCTCCAGGCCAAGCGAGAAAGGAAGGGTAGGCCAGGCATGGTGGCGCACACCTGTAATCCCAGCGACTCAGGAGGTTGAGGCAGGAGGATCGTGGGTTCAAAGCCAGCCTTAGTAAAAGTGAGGAACTAAGCAACTCAGTGAGAC